>OY731403.1:42711899-42866919 GCA_963425845.1 Sphenostylis stenocarpa
CCTCATGATGGATGACCAATGCCTCGTAAGTCATCAAGTTTCTCAAGGGCTCTGGTCTCTTTCTTGCAACACTTGGTCGTATCGAGCTAATCCGTCTTCTCCTTGCATCGTAGCTCGCCCAAGTCCCCGTAAGTCTTTGGGCGGCTTCCTCTTTCGCCGTGCTTCAGACCGAGTTCTTTCGAGGTCTTGTTGCATCATCTTGGTCACCTGTGCCTGCTTTGCAAATTCGGCCTCAAGGTGTGCTAATTTGGCCGTTATTTCCTGGATTTGATTATCCGAGCTTGCTCTAGCAACTTTAGATGCTCGGGCAACCTCTTTGTTGGAGTCAACACACTGGTCCTTGAGACGCTCTATCTCTTGGTCCTTCTTCTTGCATTGCCTTTGCAGACCATCGATGGTAAGGATAGATTCTTGTTCTTTTTCCTCAAGGCCCCTCAATAGGGCTTCCATAATTTCTATCCTTTGGGTCAAGGCGTCGACTCGGGTTTGTAGTTCTGCATTTACTGATGGTGAGGGGGATGGAGTGGGTGGATGTGGCACCCCTCTATTCTTCCTCCATTCTTCAAAATCACTAGAAACTGCTACTCGAGTCCTGCCTAGCTCTTCGTCCCCCACGTAGACTGGTTTCTCCCATGCTCTTCGGATCGCGGGAGCATCCTTGAAGCTGCTGGAACTACGTAAGAAACACAATCCCCCGATTTCTTCATGTGTTGGGGTGGTCCGGGTCCTCATGAGCCGCCTCATAGCTATCTTCTGAGAATAAGCTATGAAACCCCTAAGGCCCAATAATGGTACACTAGGATGATCTCCGCATCGGATAAGAACGGGACCAGGTCGGAACCAAGGACATGCCCAAGATATGTGATCTATGTTCCAGTGTTCCAACTCAGTCTTCCACTCCATGGCACCACGATGATGGAGGGGGATCTTTGAGAAGCTCCTCAAAGGGTCTGGGAATGTTCCCATGTGACTTGAAGCATAGAAGTGAGTGATGCCCCAAACAAACAATAATGCAGAACAACAATGAAGTGTTTTTCCTTGCTTATGACGACAGAATTCTACTGACAGCAAGGTGTCAGCAAGAAGCGCAGGCACGGGACTTCTCAAATGTACGTCCCAAGCAAAGAAGGCATCCATTGCAGTGTGATCCACAGCGTCATTATGGAAAGGGAATAAAAAGGTCCCAAACATAATTAGTGCTAGAGTCTTGTTGAATGTGGGCCAATCTCCTTTTTCAGCCAGAGAGGATAAGTGGTCTTCTAAAAGTGATATCTTCCACCCCTGAATGCTCCCTTTTCCCTTCAGGGCAGACTGTGGAAGTGGTAATTGGATGAGGTGAGCGACCTTGTTTACTGAGACGTAAGCCCCCTGGCTAATGTAGACCCCAGCTGACTTGGGCCATCTGATCATAAGTTCGTACTCTTCCAAAGTCGGAACCAAATCAAACTGAGGGAACTCGAAGCAATGCAATCTGGAGCTCCAAAAGTGGATCAAGACCCTGAGGAACACATGGTCAACACATATTTTCAAGAGGTCCAAGATCCGTCCGTAAGATCTCTCAAAGTCGGATCGAACTTCCGATGGCATAAGCGCGCACAACTGCTCCAACTTCTCAACACAGTAGTGGGGAATATCCACTTTTCCCAACTGTTTACTGCCTGATCCCTCCATTTTTCTAGAAATGACAGAAAATGCATCGTATGAGTATGATGCTTTCGTATGCATGAAAGTGTTTGTTTTTTCTAAATATTATCATGTTTTATTTTCTATATGGTGCACGATTTTTTTTGTGTATTTTTTTGAAGAATAATGAAACTACCTATATGATGGATTCGATGCTTAACACCATGAAAAAGGTCCGATTTCCTCTCATTATGGTAGTTATTTTGATTTATTTTAAAACCTTTTATCTCTTCTGTCGGACTGTGTGGCTACTTAGCTTACAAAGAATCTGAAACCAGGCTAGCTAAAAGGCAGATCGTCCGAGATAAAAATAGTTATTGCAAAAGAATCGTATTAGCATCCCTTATCTCTTCTGCTCGGACTGCGTAGCTACTTAGCTTACAAAGAACCCGAAACCAGGCTAGCTAAAAGGCGGATCGTCCGAGATAAGGGTGTTTATTGTGAAAATATTTTTGAGATTTTGTTTTATATATATATATATATATATATATATATATATTTTGTTGTTGTATGATTATGCTATGCAACAAACAAATGCAACAAACGAATGCACAAACAATTCACTCATCCGTGAACAGAGTGACGTTTAATTACGAGGTAGGGGTTTCTCGTAGAAAAGTGCATCGGCAAAGGTAGGTTCTAACTGTTCTCACCAAGGCCAGGCCCCCAAGGTGCCCCCATTATAGGGACCCTTCAATCTCCTAGTCTTCGAACCATGCACGGATGTCCGTGTCGACGTTCTCAGACCGAGAAAAAGAAAGTTATCACCTTGAGTGGTGGTTTTCGACAACGACATGCTGGCACTAGGGCCATTACCATGGTCGGCCGTACCTGCCACCCACTCCCTATGTGTATTCTCTCTTGCCCCTGGGTGTAGAGGGACTGTAGTGTGCAAGGGTTGTGTACAGTTTATTTCAGACAATTGCAAAAAATAATCATACAACAATTATTAAAGCCAAACACTAAAGCATGTTATAAAAGCAAGAAAGGGTAAAAGCGTAATTTCTAGTTTTTATTTCGTAAACTAGTCCATCACGAAATGGGATCAACTCTCTAGCTTCCCTAGTGGAGTCGCCATCTGTCGCTGCCGTCAGAAGAGGCAGTCAGAGCGACGCGATGGTTTTTGATATGACTTGCGTTTTCTTTGAAAGAAACGGTTCAATGCCTTTAGGCCGTCCGATAACCAGGTTGGACTTAAAGGCGAGGTTTTCGAATAGGTTCGAGGAATCGCCATCAGCGTTTTAACCTTAAACATTGAAAAAAGTAAAAAAGAAAAAGGTAGTGGTTTTAGAAAAAACCAACTTTGGCCATTACAACCAGAGTCGGGTAAGAGAGTTAGTTACGTGTGGGGAAGGTGTTAGCACCCCCACAACGCCCCTTTCGGGTTCCCTATGATGGACTAACTTAGAAAATAAACACTTGAAGAAATTACATTTTTACCCTATTATTTGATCTACTTGCAGAATTTAAATATCTACATGGCTCTATTATCTAATGCACACAAAGAAAGCAGTAAAAAAAGACAGAGAATAGAGAAGGAACCTCCGAAGCGAGCTTTATATTAACTCTTCGAAAACGTGAGGACGCTTTTTGGTAGTCCCCGCACTCTACAAACACGCTCCTCCTGCAAAATAAAGAAAAGTCACTCTACCGAGGGCCAGATGTCTCAAAGAGAGACTTCCTTAACCGATTTCAACCTTAACGGAAATCAGAAAGCTCCCTCGAACCCCGGAATAATGCTCAGGGTCACTCTCAAGTGCCAAAAGGCTTCCAAGAGAGTGGAGGAGTGTGAAAGGTGTGAAAAATCGGAGAAATGAGGCTCCTATTTATAGGGATTCAGGCCTGCAAAAGGTGGACGGCCGTCTGGACAAAGCGGACGGCCGTCCATGGCAAAAAGTGGCCATGGACGACCATCCATACATTGTGGACGGTCGTCCATGGCAACTTTTGGCCATGGACGGTCGTCCAAGCTAAGTGGACGGCCATCCATGGCCTTAAAGTTGCCATGGACGGCCATCTGCTGTCTCCGGCGGATTTCCCGATTTTTAATGCCTCTGAAAACCCTTCCTATCCTAAATGGAACCTAGAACAAGCTACTAGGGACTTGATAAAGTATTAACCATCTTCGAAACGGACGATTTTCGGCTTTATTAGGGGGCCGGGCAAGATTTGGGGTCTACAGGGATCTTCATGATCCATTCCGGTGAATTGATGAGCACTAATCAAGCTTAAGAAGGCTGGCTTCATCTCCAAAGATTGGTTGGCTGGTATTGCAATGCTGGAGAAGTGTCTCAAACCTTGTTGCATAGCATAGTCTCCGAGTGTTCTTCTAGGTGAGTTTGCTCTTTCACCCTCCATGTCTTCTATGATTGGGTCTGGTAAGTTGAGTGTGGGAGAATAGTTAACTGATCCTCCTGTTACTTGTTCTTGAGTTTCCTTTCTTCTTTTACCACGGTTCCTCCGAGAAGCTTTTCAATCTCAGGATCAAATTCTAACTGATCTATAGATACATGTCCTCTTAAAAGCATAAATCAAAGAGAAACTCAAGCAAGAATTAGCATAGGACAAACAATAAAAATAAAAAATTTAAAATAACTAAAATTAAATTATTCAAATGCTTAATAAGCTAAACAAAGAATTTCCAAGGAACAGTTGGTCTTTTGGCAAGCATATCAATATTATCAATCGCAGTACAGTATTTCAATTAAATAAAAGTCGATCCCACGAGGAACGGTTTCACTGGAAATTCCAAGTCATATGCTTATTAAGTATATTGACACAAAATTTATTTTTCATAAATATGTGAGTTTAAAATAAATGGCAAAAAACTATTAAGTATTTTTAGAAAATATGAAATATAAGAACTTAGGATTGGATTAATTTCTTTTCCCTCCTTTTTATAATGGCTAGGTCAAATTAATAACATCAATTAACCTATTAATGTTGATGCAACCTACTTAAATCATTCACATTGATTCCTCAAACATGAAATTCATAAGAAAACCTTGTAAACGTAGATTCCTCATACATTTAATAGATTTTCCAGCATTAGGTTTAGGGTGTTAAGCACTTAATACATCCATTATCATTCCTAGTAATCAATATAGCAAATATTTTTAACCTAATCAAGGGTTTCAAGATATATTTTCCAATATATATGAACATAAAGGATAAAAGCATTAAAAGTCACAAAGGATAAGAATAACAACATGAAGAACATAGATTAATATCTCAAAATGTCACCAAGATACAAAAGATTTCAAAGGAAGTACACTCAATCCTAAGAGAATGAAGTTAGTCACTGAAGACCCCAAATCTTGTCCGCCCTCACAATAGAGTTCAAAAATCCTTCATTTTGAAGATGAACAAGGCTTCATTAGGCCCCTAGTAGTGTTTTCTAGGTTCCATTTAAGAAAAGGAGTGTTTTCTTAGAAAATAAAAATTAGGATTTTTGTCAGAAGGCTGGGAAGACCATCCCAGATTCCAGACGGTCGTCCTAACCCCCTTGGTGCCCTGGGACGACCGTCCCAATTCTCAGACGGCTGTCTCACCCATTTTTGTAGCCTGGGACGACCGTCCCACCTGACAAAATCCGGGACGATCGTCCCGGCCTCCTGGGTTTGCGAGCCTATAAATAGGACCTCGCCCCTCCCCATTTGGACACACTTGGCTAAGAGCTCTCTTCTCTCTCTTACTCTGAAACTTTTTTGAGCATTTTTTGCTTTTTTTCGGAGTCCGAGTAGTCTTTTCGATTATCCTTTTTGGATTAAATCGGTTAAGGAAGTCTCTGTTTGAGACATTCGGTGTTGGGTAGTATAATAATTTTATTGTTTGTGCGAGTTCTCTTGTAGAGGGAGGGATTTGCCAAAAAGCATCCTCAAGTTTTGAGATATATAAAAAGCTCACTTTGGAGGTTCCTTTTCTATTCCTTCTCTTTTTATCACTTTCTTTTTATCTTTTTCCTGTGTATGCATTATAAGTTAGGGCCATGTAGATATTTACTTACTGCAAGTAGATGAATAATTTCTGCATCTTTATTTTAGAATTATTCCAACATAGGGAACCCGAAAGGGGCGTTATGGGGTGTTAATACCTTCTCCACACGTAACTAACTCCCTTACCCAACTCTGGTTATAATGGCCAAAGTTGGTTTTTTCTAAACCAATGCCTTCTTTTTTTATCCTTTTCCATTGTTTATGTTAAAACATTGGTGACGAATCTAAGAACCCCTTTTTTACTTTAAGGATAGTTCGGTTAACGAGCATCCTAAAAGCGAATACCATTTATTTTACGAAAATGTGAGTCACAAACCATCGCGTCACAACTGATCTCCTTTTCTTGATTCCCCTCAATTAGCGGTTGGGGACGGCGGCGACAGATGGCGACTCCACTGGGGATAGGCCTAGAGAGTTGATCTCATTTAGTGATGGATTAATTCAACATAAAATAAATATATTTGAAATTATGTCTTTACCCTTCCTTGTTTGTATAACATGCTTTATCTATATGGCTTTAATAACTGTTGTATGTTTATTTTTTGCACTTGTCTGAAATACAAATTGTACACAACACTTACACACAACAATCCCTCTATACCCGGGGGCAAGAGCGAATAACCATAGGGAGTGGGTGGCGTTTATGGTCGGCTGTGGTAATGGCCTTAGTGCCAGCAGGTCATTGTCGGAAACCACCATTCAAGGTCATAACCCTCCTCTCTCATTCTGCAGGACGTCGACAAAGCCTTGAGCCATGCATGGTTTGAGGGCTGAGAGACCATGAGAACCCTATAATGGGGGCACCTTGGGGACCTGACCTTTTGTGAGAACAGTTAGAACCCACCTTTACCAAAGCACTTTTCTGCAAGATACCCCTACCTTGTAATTAAACGACGTCGCTCTATTCGTGGATGAGTGAATTGTTTGTGCATATGTTTGTTGCATTTTTTTGTTGCATAGTATAATCACACAATAGCTAATATAAACAATTTTTTTTAAAACAATCTTATTTTATAAAAAAACCTTCTATTATGACCAACCTTATCTCGGACAGTCTTCATTTAAGCTAGCCTGGTTTCAGGTTCTTTGAAAGTTAAGTAGTCACGTTGACCTACAGAATAGATAAGGAGTTATAAAAACAAACAAAAAAACTTTTTGCCATAACCAACCCAACTTTATCTCGAACAGTCTTCATTTAAGCTAGCCTGGTTTTAGGTTCTTTGAAAAGTAGTCACGTTGACCAATAAAAGAGATAAAGGGTTACAAAAAAACAAAACAAAAAACAATAAAAATAAAATATAATAAAAATATTTTGACAAAGTCAAATCATGCATAACCTCATCATTTCAAGAGTGGTAAAAATAAGAGAGAAAATAAATGCATAATATGCATACACATCATCCTAATAAAGCCTCTCATGCATAAATACATTCATTCTAGGGGGACTAGATATCCTTAAGACAAAAACGAAAGAGACCCAAGTGTGTTTGTAACCTTCTTTATACTTGTCAATCTATGACAAGAAGGGGCAAGTGTGCTAAGGTGTGGTAACCTTCGTTATACTTGTCAATCCATGATGGGGAAGGAACCATTACATCGAAGTGGGTGTGGTGCTCCATGAAGCGTAAGCTTTAAGGAGGCTGCCAAAGCCATTGTCTTAAGGCATATCCATCCCACACTAATCATTCATTTCAAATAAAATTCTTTCATTCATGTGCATTCTAGAAAGTGGTTAGTGTTCTTCCTGTCCTCACTCACGCGCAAAAATCCAAGAGGATGGAGCACTTAGAGGAACAAAACCGCAAGCTCACCGCGGAGCTTAACTCCATGAAGGAGCAGATGTTGCAATTAATGGAGTTAATGCACCAGCAACACCTTAACAAAGAGGTTCCTCACAATGATCATGCCTCTCACCATGAGGAAGAGGAGGAACCCATCCATGTGCATGAACAGGGAGTTCATGTGCAGCCCGACAGCAGGGCAGTCCTCATCCATCCCCCCGAGGTCTCCAAGCAACAAAGTTTTGCCCTTGAGGAGAGACTAAGGGCTATGGAGGGACATAGTTTTGACGTGAAAGAGACGACCGACATGTGTCTCATCAAGAATATTTGTTTTCCCCCCAAATTCAAGGTTCCAGACTTCCCCAAGTATATGGGGATGACTTGTCCCAAGATCCATCTTACAATGTACTTCCGTAAGATGGTTCCATATGCCGATAATGAGGAACTCCTAATCCACTTTTTTTAGGAAAGCTTGGTCGATTCAACCTTGAACTGGTATATGCAACTGGAAGGGGGACAAGTCCAAACTTGGAAACAGCTGGTAGATGCCTTCATTCGTCGCTACAAATATAACATCGACCTAACTCCGGATAGGTAGGATCTACAAGCCTTAAGCAAGAGAGGCGACGAATCCTTCAAGGCGTATGCTCAGTGTTGGAGGGAGTTGGCCGCCCAAGTAAAGCCCCCGCTGTTAGACAAGGAAACAGTGTCCATGCTTATCAACTCGTTGATAAAATGAAAGGGAACACGTCAACCCTTTTTGCGGACGTGGTAACCATCGGGGAGAGAGTGGAGCAAGGGTTGAAGAGCGGGAGGATTGCACAACCTTCCTCATCCAACACATCATTCAAAAAACCCTTTCGCAAGAAGGAGGGAAGCGTGCATGCCATTAACCTTGCTACTCCTTCTTCCCCTCCAGTTAGGCAGCCAGACAAAAAGGAAAGGAAATTTACTCCCCTCGCAACCTCCTACGGGAGTCTGCTGCTGAAGCTGATAGAGGCCAAACTCTTGGTGCGTGTTCCTCCAAGAAAGATGGAGTCACCCTACCCTGCGTGGTATAAGCCTAATGAGAAATGTGATTACCATTCAGGCGCTCTTAGGCATTCTGTGGAGAACTACTTGACCTTGAAGTATAAGGTTCAAGAGCTATTGGATGTCGGGTGGATCACCTTTAACGCCCCTGCTCCTAACGTGGATGCCAAGCCTTTGTCACAACCAAAGTAGTGGGGTTGGACAAGAGAAGATCGACTGATTAGGGCTCTTCATGTTTTTTTTAAGCTTTCTCTGTATCTCTAGCTGTCCTCGCCCGTGGCCGCGAGATCGCTGATTAAAAGGGCCTTGTAAATATTTATTTTTCATCAATATATTGAGGTATTTTTCATAGCATTCATATTCTTTTTCATTCTTTCCTCCCTTGTTATTCTTTCAAAAATAATTGATAATAAAATCTGAACCCAAACAGAACCTTAATAAACAATCATGTTTGTGATTGATGACTCTCTGTAGGATCCGAAAGCCAAAGGCGAATGGATTAGGTCCGACAATGAGGAGGGGACTGTCTCCCCAGATATGCAAAGGCTACTGGAAAAAAAAGCTCGATCTATACATCCCTATCAGGAAGAAACTGAGGCCATTGATTTGGGCAAGGAAATGAGAAGAGGGAAATAAGTATTGGTACCCAAATCAATGATAATGTCAAGGAAGAATTGGTACAATTGTTAAGAGAATACGTGGATGTATTTGCATGGTTCTACCATGACATGCCAGGGCTTGATAAAAGCATTGTAGAGCATCGGTTACCATTGACAGAGGGATTCCAGCTGGTAAAGCAGAAACTCAGAAGAGTAAAACCCGAGCGATCCTTAAAGATTAAGGAGGAAGTACAAAAAAAATTGGACGCTAAATTCTTAATCGTGTCCAAATACCTCGAGTGGCTAGCCAACATTGTGCCAATTATTAAAAAGAATGGAAAGATCAGAGTGTGCGTGGATTATAGGGATTTGAACCGTGCAAGTCCAAAAGATGATTTCCCCTTACCACACATCGACATGTTGGTAGATCACACTGCCACAAACACACTCTATTCTTTCATAGACGGATATGCGGGGTACAACCAAATTAAATTGGCCATTGAAGATAGAAAGAAAGCCTCCTTCATCACACCGTGGGGGAAATTTTGTTATAGAGTAATGCCTTTTGGGCTCAAGAATGCAGGGGCTACCTATCAGAGAGCCATGGTAACGTTATTCCATGACATGATCCACAAAGAAATTGAGGAAGTTATTCAATCGACTTCGAAAGTATCAGCTTAAGCTAAACCCAGCTAAGTGTACTTTTGGGGTACGGTCGGGTAAACTTCTGGGGTTCATCGTTAGCCAAAAGGGAATTGAGGTAGGCCCCGATAAAACAAAGACAATTTTGGAAATGCACCCACCCAAAACAAAAAAGGAAATCAGAGGGTTTTTGTGCTGAATAAACTACATAGTCAGGTTCATTACACAACTAACAAATAAGTGTGCACCCATTTTCAAGTTGTTGCGCAAGAATCAACCAATAGTTTGGAATTAGGAATGTCAACAAGCCTTCGAAAAGATTAAAATGTGCTTGACCAATCCACCAGTCTTGGTGTCGCCTGTTGAAGGAAAACCTCTGATACTCTATGTATCAGTACTCGAAGAGTCTATGGGATATGTGCTTGGTCAACAGGATGAGACGGGGAGAAAGGAGCAAGCCATATATTATCTCAGCAAAAAATTCTTAGACTATGAGACCCGTTATACACCACTTGAAAAGACATGTTGTGCATTGGTGTGGGCAACTCAACGTCTCTGACAATATATGGTTAGACATACGACTTGGCTGGTTTCCAAAATGGACCCAATCAAGTATTTGTTTGAAAAACCCGTCTTGACCAGAAGGATAGCTAGGTGGCAAGTTCTTCTTTCAGAATTTAACATCGTTCAAGTCACCTAGAAAGCTATCAAAGTTAGTCCTCTAGCAGATTACCTAGCGCACGGTTCAACAGATGAATATCAATCCCTACAAGACGACTTTCCAGATGAGCATATCATGCATATTCAACATGAAGAACCCAGCGATGATGCATGAAGCATGTTCTTCGATGGACCCTCGAACATGCTTGGACACGGGATTGGAGCTGTTTTAATATCTCCTAAAAAGAAATATATCCCGATAACGGCTAGGCTAAACTTCAATTTCACGAATAATATGGCCGAGTATGAAGCTTGTGCCTTGGGTATCCAAGCAGCTCTAGATCACGGGGTAACCAAACTCAAAGTATTTTGTGACTCATCCCTTGTTATCTACCAACTCAAGGGTGAATGGGAAACCAGAAATTCCAACTTGATCCCCTATCTAGAGTATATCCACAATTTAACTTCGAGGATGGAAAGCATCACTTTCGAGTGCATCCCTCGGGAAGATAACTAGTTTTCAGACGTCCTCGCTACTCTGTCATCCATGTTCGCCATAGATCAAGAACATGAAAGGTCTATCATTTATATCAAGTTGCATGATAAACAAGCCTTTTGCATGGCAGTAGATAGCGAGGAAGATAAATTCCCTTGGTATCACGACATCAGACGATACCTTATGAAGGGTGAATATCCCGAGGGAATTAGTGATAATGACAAAAGGACCATTCAGAAGAGAGTCGTGGGATTCACGCTGATAGGAGAAACCTATACAAGAAAAATTATGATGCCACCCTGTTAAGGTGTGTGCTCTGGGAAGAAGCTCAAACGCTAATAAGAGAAGTCCATGAAGGAACCTTCGGGACTCATATGCAGGGCATGTCATGGTAAAGAAAATCCATAGGACGGGATACTTTTGGTCCATGATGGAAGGTGATTATTATCAATATGCCAAAAGATGTCAAAAGTTCCAAGTCTATGCCGACAATGTTCATGTCCCACCAGCACCTCTCAAAATTTTGGCTACGCCATGGCCATTTGATATGTGGGGCATGGATGTTATTGGACCCATAGAACCCAAAGCGTCCAATGGTCATCGTTTCATTTTGGTAGCCATTGATTACTTTACCAAATGGGTAGAAGCGGCGTCTGATGCTCATGTAACGAAGAAAGTGGTAACCACCTTCATTAAGAGGAATATCCTATGTCGGTATGGCATCCCCCATTGTCTTATTATTGATAATGTGACCAATTTGAACAATAAGATCATTGAAGAACTCTGCCAAGACTTCAAGATTCAACATCACAATTTCTCTCCCTATCGACCTAAAATGAATGGTGCAGTAGAGGTAGCCAATAAGAACATCAAGAAGATCATCCAAAAGATGGTCAAAACTTATAAGGATTGACATGAAATGTTGCCCTTTGCCCTTCAGGTTATAGAATTTCCATGCGGATCTCCATAGGAGCTACTCCATTTTCCCTTGTATATGGCATGGAGGTCGTACTTCCAATAGAGGTCGAGACACCTTCCCTGCGAATTATAATGGAAGCAAAATTGACAAAAGTCGAATGGGTCCAAAGCTGATACAACCAGTTGAACCTAATAGAAGAAAAACGGTTGGACGTCATATGTCGTGGACAAGCCTATCAAAGGAAGATCAAAAGGGCTTATGACAAAAAGGTCAATCCCCATACTTACCACGAGGGGGATTTAGTGGTAAAAAAATTGCTTCCTGCCCAGAAGGACAAAGATGGAAAATGGGCGGCAAATTATGAAGGGCTCTTCATGGTCAAACGAGCTTTCTCGGGAGGAGCTCTCATCCTCACCGACATGGATGGAGAAGGACTTCGACACCCGGTCAATTCCTATGCGATGAAGAAATATTACGCTTAAAGGTATTGCTCAAGACCCGCCGGAATGAAAACCCGCAAAGGGCATCCTGGGCAAAAGATAGGGTTCAGATTCCTCGCTAGGATACATCCTAGGCAAAATTTAGGGGTAAAAAAAATCCCCTATGAGCAATGATTGCCTTAGTCGAAAACCGGAAGGCGGCTAAAGTAACATCCTTCCAGAAGCAAACAACTTTGTATAGTCTTCACTCCGGGTTCAAGCATCTCGACTGAAGCAACTAGGAGAACCAGGGGGCAGATATCATAGACATAATTGTCGAAGCTCATACAATGTAGCTAACCTTAGCCGGCCATTCTTCTAAATTCATTTGTAATCCTTCTGAAAAAATAATAAATCGTTTGCTTATGCATATCAATAAAATCCTCTTTCATTTCTTTTCTCTTGACCAATTATGGAAATGTCTCTCTATTTATGAATTAGAAATATGTGCAAAGTATTTTTGTCAAATCAAGCATCTGAAACAAGGAAGCATTGAAAAAGAAAAAAATGAAAAAAAAAAGAGAAGAATAATGCCTGCTAGGAGATTCTTAGGCAAAAATTAGGGCAGCCTACTAGATCGAAAACCCTAAAAGGGCAGTCTAGGAAAAAGTTAAGTCACTCATAAAAAAGAAAAAAAGCTCACTAAGAGATCCTAGGCAAAAATTAAGGCAGCCCGCTAGATCGAAAACCCCAAAAGGGCGGTCTAAGCAAAAGTTAGGACTAAACAAAAAATATGAATAAAAAGAAGAGCCTATCAGCATGATTATAAAAGTCCAGTAGGAGAATTTCGGTCACTTTTCTAGATGCATCAAATAAAAAAAAAGATTGTATTTAGGACAGCCACACACAAGTAGTCACACAAAATGACTATGTCAAAATCAAAAAATGAAAAATAAAAAAATCTCTATAAGCAAATAAGAAAAAAATAAGAATCATACATATAAGGAGACTAGGCTCCATGTTTGTGATTGAAAATAGGATCGTCGAAATCGAGTCTCCAAATAAAACTCCCCTTAAAAAAACGGAGCAAGTCGTAATTAATCAAGCAACCCAGAGCAAAATAAGAGCTTTCAGAGCCAAAACTCCGATCGCCATCCTTCTACCCGATAAGGAAAAGGTGTCATCAAGAAAAGCCGATGGAAAGGCTCAGTCATCCCCAAGAGGAACTTTTCCTAATCTAAAGAAAAAAACAAAAAATATTACCCTAAGGCTCAGCATCGCCGCCACATAAGTCATCAAGTATATTCATTCAAGTCTCCACCACATTCCCCAATGAAAAATAAAGGGTTCACAAAATCCTGTTATCAAATAGCCATGGAGTCAAATTCCCATACTCTCAAGGGCTTAATAAGAAGAAAAAGAAAAGAAAATCCTTCATCCCCAAGTAGATGCCCAAAAGGAGGATAGGTCATGACAATGGAAGGCCAAATAACTCCCCAAGTGGGTCACAGAAAAAGGGAATCAAATACCCAAACCAAGGAATCAAAAATTTCATTCCCCCAATGGAATAAGAGCTCTACAAAGCCATTTCTGCCAACATTAATCAAAGAGTCAAAACTCTATCCCCTAGAGGGCAACAAAAATTAGATCCTCAGGAAGTCAACCAATTCCTTGGTGGATCAACAAAAAAGAGAAGATATATCCCTAGTGAGCCTACTGCAAAGGCGATCTCTTGACTCCTATCCCCAGAGAGTCATTTGCCTACGCATAGGCAAGACCTGGCGAGCAAAGAGCCAACATCCCCAAAGTGGAATATCAGCCTATTCAGAGGCAAAATAGAGTAATCAAGAGCCTTCACTTCTAGATGAAGCATCCGCTTACTCAGAAGCATTATCAGAATTAACAAATCCTTAGCGGATTCCTGCCTACCTAAGAGGCATGTATCAAGAATCCCTAACAACCAACAAGGTGGATGGCTATTGGAAAAGCCAAAATCAAAGAATCCCTGGTACACCGGACGACTACACAAGAAAAGTCAAAAACATTTATCAAGTGAAGAACTACTCCCCATGGAGTCAGTGCATGACCAAGATCAGTAAGCCGCTACCACACAGTTCAGTCCAAGGAAAGGACTCAAACCAGATGGGAGTTCGTACTCATCAGCGAATCTTACAAAAGGGGTTTCGAACCAATCTCACAAAAGGGGGCTGTAAACCAGGTGGGGGTTTGTACTCATCCAGTCTTACAAAAAGGGACTACAAACTAGATGGGGGTTCGTACTCATCTAGTCTTACAAAAGGGGGTTGCAAACCAGATGGGGGTTCGTACTCATCAGCGAATCTTATAAAAGGGGACTGTAAACCAGGTGGAGGTTCGTACTCATCCAATCTTACAAAAAGGGACTGTAAACCAGATGGGGGTTCGTACTAATCCAGTCTTACAAAAGGGGACTACAAACCATAAGGGGTTTGTATTCATCGAGTCTTACAAAAAGGGGCTCAAACCAGATGGGGGTTCGTACTCATCAACCACGAGGACAGCTACCGCACTAAAAGGAGCATCCTGAAGGTGAGTCTTACAAAAGGGGACTCAAACCAAATTGGGGTTCGTACTCATCGAGTCTTACAAAAGGGGGCTCAAACCAGGTGGGGGTTCGTACACATCACCACAGGGTCAAAGGGAATACCATGTGGTCAACCTTGAAGACTAGAAGAGAGTCACCGTCCAGAGGGTCAGCTACCACGCCAAAGGAGCATCCGAAGGACAATCGGGCAAGAGGGTTAACTCCTTCACCCACCAGCTGATTCTATGGTACATTAGCCAACAACCGGTCAATCGGGTGAGGGGGGCAACTGTAGACCCCTAATCTTGCCCGGCCTTGAAAGTGATGAAGATCTTATTGAATCATTTGATAAAACAAAGATCTTGTTGATTTGATGAAGTCAAATGAAGTCAAAGGCTATTCTGTTGAAGTCAAAGGTTACTTGGTTAAAAGGGTAGAGTGATTAGTGAGTTTGCATCTATACATAGGTATAATCATTCATATCTCTCTGCTGCATGAGGTTTCATCATTTAAAAGATTTTGAAAATGCCTCTAAATGTGTTTAATCTATTAAAAACCAAAGTAATCGGTTAAATGATTTTTAAGTAATTGTTTTAATTGATATTATATGAGCTTTATCAGTTAAAATATTCTTAACACTTACATAACAGGTTTTTAACTTATAGGTTTTCGAAATAATCGATTAAACCTTTTAAAACATTCACTGGAACTATTTTAATCGATATATCTTCGAATTAATCGATTGTTTTCATTAAAGGAGTTTTTGAAAACCTTCTACCAGTATTTTAACTGATATAGATTCGAAATAATCGATTAAAATGACTTAAAATGTTTTGGAAAGTGTTCTGGCAGTATTTTAATCGATACAAACTCGAAATAATTGATCAAAATAACTTGAAGTGTTTTGAAAGATGTTATGTCTGTATTTTAATCGATGTAGTCTCATATTAATCGATTAAAACCACTTGAAAGGTTTTGAAAGAAGTTATGCAAGAATTTTAATCGATGTGTTATCAGTTAAAATCACTTAAAAAGTTTTATGAAAATATTTGGCAAAATTTTAATCGAATAAATTGCGAATTAATCGATTAAAACAACTTAAGGGATTTTTTTACAAAGTGTTTTAATCGATATAACATTGTCATATTAGTTAAAACAAATCTGGAAAATGATCAAGAACATTTTAACAGATTAAAAGAAGTTTTAATAGATTAATTCAAGACTTTTAACAGATTAAAAGATTTTTTTAACAGATAATTAAACCAGCAGTTAGAACAATTCTCTATGTAAACAGGATTTCTTGAGTCTTTTAAAATATACTTTTGAGCAATCATAAAAGCTACTTTCAAGAAAGAATCACACAAGTTTTATGGAGTTTTTCAAAGTTCTTTCTTGAGACAATTTTTGCATTCCTTTTGTGAAGAAACTCATTCTGCAGAGCTGCATAATCCGGGTTTGATTCTTCTAGTTTCTTCTCTTTGTTTCTTTATATTTCATTACTATATTGTGGGTGTCTGGAAGTGTGGGCACTGGTTCTGTAGCTGGAATTTGGCTACAGGTTGATTCAAGAACTAGAACTTGGTTATTGGTGAAGGTTTAGGTGAAAGAACTGTAATTTGGTTCTTGTGGTAAGATTGGGTGTCTGGAATTGTTGGGCACTGGTTCTGTAGCTGGAATTTGGCTGCAGGTTAGTTCAAGAACTGGAATTTGGTTCTTGGTGAAGGTTTAGGTGCAAGATCTGGAATTTGGGTCTTGTGATAGATTGGGTGTGTGATTGGAATCTGTAATCTATAAAACATTCAATCTAGTGGAACTCAGCTGAAATTTGGCTGAGAACTGGACGTAGCCCTGGGATTGGGTGAACCAGTATAAATCTTGGTTGTATTTCTCTAAACCTTACTCTCTTTAATTCTGTTGTTGCCTTTATCTTAATTGCTTATTTTTCTTGATTTAAGAATTGGTCAGAACTCTTAATCTTTGAAATAGATAATCTATAAATTGCGAAAATTTTTCAAAGATTAATTCACCCTCCCTCTTGATCTCAGCATCCTTTTCTAACAATTGGTATCAAGAGCAAGGGTCTTGAAAAATACTCAAGACTTTCGGTCCAAATCTTTCATGGCTGAAAACAAATTACCTTTTTCTGAGGGAGCTTCTATTAATAATAGACCTCCACTGTTTTGTGGTACAAATTATCCATTTTGGAATATTAGGGTGAAGATCTTTATTGAATCCATTGATAGGAATGTTTGGGATGTAATTGTTAATGGCCCATTAATTACAGAAAAAGAATGGTCTAGTCTAAATGATGAGGAGAAAAGAAAAGTTCAAAGTGATTGTACTGCTAAAAACATAATTACTTCTGCACTAAACATGGATGAGTTTTTCAGGGTTTCTCAATGCAAATCTGTCAAGGAAATGTGGGAAGTTCTCGAGGTCACTCATGAGGGAACGACTTATGTAAAGAGAGCTAGAAAGCATACTCTCATAAGAGAATATGAGTTGTTTAAAATGCAAACCGGAGAAAGTATTGCAGATGTGCAGAAGCGCTTCACTCATATCATCAATCATCTAATGGGCTTAGGTAAAACTTTTGATAAAGAGGAATTAAATATAAAATTTTGAAATGTCTTAACAGGTCATGGTAGCCTAAGGTCACAGCAATTTCAGAGTCAAAAGACTTATCCATCATGACAACAACTTCCTTATTTGGCAAACTCAGAGAACATGAGATGGAAATTAATAGATTCAATGAGCAAGAAATATCTGAAAAGAAAGGTAGAAGCATAGCACTCAAAGTTGAAGAAAAAGATCAAGAATCAGAGGAAGAAAGTGAAAATCTTAGACTACTAGTCAAAAATTTTAACAAGTTTCTCAAGAGAAAGATTCAAGATAAAGAAAAACACAAAAGGTATGAAAAGAAATTTGATTCCTTTAACTATAAATGCTATGGTTGTGGTAAGCAGGGTCATGTAAGAATGGAGTGTCCAGAAAAGAATAAATACAATGATAAGAAAGAAGAAAAGATCAAAAGAAGAGCATATATAGCATCGGATGACAATGATACCTCATCAATAGAAAATTATGATGATGAAGAAGCTAACTTGTGTCTAATGGCTAACCAGAACTATCAAACCAGCAGTGTAAGTTCTAACTCTTCTTCTAATTTTGTGAATTATAATTCATTACAAGAAGCATTTAATGAAATGCATGAAGAAACCAATAAACTTCATAAAGAAAATGATAGGATAAAAGGCATGAACAATTGGATAGAAAATAGAGTTGATTCTCTTGAAAAGAAAATTCTTGAAGATGAAACTAATATTGATTTCTTAAAATTAATCAATGATAATTTTGATTGCTTATGTAATAAACCATGCAATAATTGTCTAGATTTACAAAAGAAGATTGATTTTTTGTCACAAACTGTTTCTAAATTTACATAAGGTCAAGCTAATCTTGATGTTCTTCTTGGGTCACAAAAACTTATTTTTGACAAATTTGGCATTGGATTTACATCTAGCAAGAAAATCAGGAAAATTGTTGTAAATAGGAAATCATACTCATCATCTGTTATTAAATGCTTTTATTGTATGAAAAGAGGTCATTCTGTTAAATTTTGTAGAATAAAGAAGTATGCTATACCAAGAGGTAGAATGAAGTTAATTCCCAAGAATTCATTTCAAATAACTTGATTGGACCCTATGATTATAAAAAGGGTACCAGATATATGTTAAATCTGTTTTGCAGGAACAAAATCTGGAAGTTCTTTGGTACCTAATCAGCAAATATTGATTCTGGATTCATGGACTGAGTATTTTAATTGATATAAAACTGTTTTAATCAATTAATTTCACTTACAGAGAATACCAAAAAAAAATTTCGTGCAGTTTTAATCGATTAAAAATGATTTACATAAGTTAAAACCATTAACTGGTCAAATTTAATTGATTAATTTTCGTTTTAATCGATTAAATTTCTGCTGACATTTTTTTTACAAAAATAATCGATTCTTTTATGTTTTTAATCGATTATTTCACTGTTGCTTTTTCAAACCTAATATTCAAGATCAAATTAATTGGTTAATTTGTTGATTAGTCTATTAATTCGTTCTTAGAAATCATTTTAATTATAGTCAATTGAAAAATTCTCAGCTAATCAAGGTCTAATTACCAAGATTTATTGTTTATCAAATTCTGCAAGTGCATTTACTGTATCATTTTGACCAAGTCAATACTTATCCAAGGAACAAAATAGCTGATGTACCCACTGTCCAGAAACATGCGCCTTTGCCTTTAGTCAAGGGGACATATGCAATTAAAGTTGTAACTTTGCAGGTTCTGTCAATTGGACTTCAATTTACTAATTTGAAATCTGAAACCCTTGGTTCTGCACACTTGAGATTATCATTCTTCACTCTTTTCTCACTTTCATTTTCTGGTTCAACAAAATTTCTTCTTTCTTCTCTCGGCTTTGGTTCTCTTCTTGAATTCCAAAGACAAAATGTTTAAAAGAGCAAAATCTAGGAAGAAACATAAAGGAGAATCTTCCTCCGCTGCCAATCCTGGTGGTCATTTAGAAGCTTGGTTCGATGGAGATATTGACAGAATGAACACCTTCATTGCTGAATTCAGTCAGAAGCAAATTGTTATTCCCAAGTTCATCAAGTTCAAATGGCTTGATGAAGAAGGTTTTACAGCCCTAAGAAGAAAGCTGAAAAGTCAGAAGCTAAAAACCTTCATGGAGTATACTGGAAATATACAACCTGATTTGGTTCGTGTTTTCTACTCCAATCTAACAGTGAATGGGTCTACAATCAAATCTCAGGTAAAAGGAGTCAATATGGAAATCACTCCTTCTATTTGGGAAGAAGTTGTTGGCCTCAAAGATAGTGGTGTTAAAGTATCCAAAGGAAATGTCTCTGATATACTAGATTTCAATAAAATACAATTCTTCAGATCCTGCCTCAAAGACCCAACTGATTTGGTAAGAATTTTAAATGCTGGTAAACTGATGCTTGAACCTAGGCTGTTGGCCTTCATTGTTGCATGGATACTCACTCCCAGGGGGAGCAACCATGCTTTACTAAATGAGGGTGACCTTGCCCTCATGTACTGCATTTCAAATAATATTCGAGTCACCTAGGTATATGTAATCAAGGATCACATGTTGAAAGCAAAAAGGTTATCCGATTACAAACTGCCATATGCCATGTTGATTAACAATTTCTTTAGATATTTTGAAGTTGACCTTGCAGGAGAAAGTGTGGAGACCCCTAAAGCTTCAAACAAAATTGATGATTCGACTCTATAGAAAATGGGGTTCATCAAAATTGATGATGAATGGATCTCCAAAGTTGAGGCTGGTATGTCCGAAGATAAGGATGATAATGAAGAAGAAGCTGATCCAATTTCTTCTCCTCCAGCTGCTGAGGTTCCCGAGTCTACTGGTGGGGAAACCTCATATGAGAATATGGAGATCATACCCTATATTGAGCAGCCTGACCGTGGGACTCCTCTTTCTCAATTTGAAAGGGCTATTCTCTCTCAAATGTCCTCATTACAAGAAAATCAGAGGAAACACATGCAAATGACTTACCAACATTTCTAACAGACAAACACACAATTCTCCAACCTGGGAAATCAGATTATTGACATTTATACCAAATTGGAGGATATGCAGCTAAACCAGGGAAATTGGGATGATTGAGTATCATCAAGAAGGTTCCTTTCTATCTTTTTATGTTTTTGTTTCATGCTTTCCTTATTTTCCGTCACTTTTATTCTCTATTATGGTATGTAATATTGACTGATCTTCAATCAACTATCTTTTATATGATATCAACTGTTTAGTTTTAAATTAGAGACCCTAGATTGAAATCAATAACATAAATATGATAGTTTTAACTGATACAAAATCGATTTAATCGATTAAATTCATTTACAAAAACATTTACATAGAAAATTCCTACTGTTTTAATCGATTAATTCACGAATTAACCGATTAAAAACCATAAATCATGAATCTGTATCAACTAAAATTGATTTACATTCATTAAATTCACTTGATAAGATGCTTTACTCTGATTTTATTCTATCTTTTGGTTAAAACTTAATCAAATTAGTTGACTTTGTCACTAAACATCTTGTAATAACCATTTTTTTTAAATCCAAACTGAATTAGGCATTTTAAATGCATTAAACATCACTTAGTTTCCATTTCTAAGTATTTTAATTTATATATTAATCGATTAAAACTACTTTACAAAACATTTTCATACTATTTTAATCGATTAAATGTCGATTTAATTGATTAAATGAACTCAAGTTTTTTAAACTTCATCTTTCATTACTATTTTAATCGATTAAAACATTGTTTGTATTAATTAAAATCACTAACAAGAACAATTTAATCGATTATGTCCTGTTTTTAATCGATTATTATTCTGGAAAGAAAATTAAAGGCATTAGTTAATGGTTGTTCTTGTAACATGCTACTAAAGCATGGTTCCCTTATCTTTACACGTGTCTATTGTATTCATTACAAACGTGTTAACGAAGACAAGTTTAAATCAACTTTAATTGGTTCTTAAATGAATAATACATCTCATTGATATCATGAAATTTTATTTTTTCTCTTTATAATGTTGTTTTAAAAATAAATTTTGTTACATGCCATGCATATTGTTTGTTTTACTCCTCTCTTTCCTATTTTTGATGAAGTCAAAGGGGGAGAAATGATTGATTTTGATATACTCACTATTTTAGGGTGAGAAATCTACATTTTGATATACTCACTATTTTAGGGGGAGAAATGATTAATTTTGAATACTCACTAATCTATATATTCAAGTGACTTCTTATGCATAATCGTTCTAAGAGATATTATTCAAAGAGGTGTTTGTCTTCATAAAATAGGGGGAGACTAAAAGTGATGAAGATCTTATTGAATCATTTGATAAAACGAAGATCTTGTTGATTTGATGAAGTCAAATGAAGTCAAAGGCTATTTTGTTGAAGTCAAAGGTTACTTGGTTAAAATGGTAGAGTGATTAGTGAGTCTGCATCTATACATAGGTATAATCATTCATATCTCTCTGCTGCATGAGGTTTCATCATTTAAAAGATTTTGAAAATGCCTCTAAACGTGTTTAATCTGTTAAAAATCAAAGTAATCGATTAAATGGTTTTTAAGTAATTGTTTTAACTGATATTATATGAGCTTTATCAGTTAAAATGTTCTTAACACTTACATAAAAGGTTTTTAATTGATAGGTTTTTGAAATAATCGATTAAAACCTTTTAAAACATTCATTGGAACTATTTTAATCGATATATCTTTGAATTAATCGATTGTTTTCATTAAAGGAGTTTTTGAAAACCTTCGCCAAGTATTTTAACTAATATAGATTCGAAATAATCGATTAAAATGACTTAGATGTTTTGGAAAGTATTCTGGCAGTATTTTAATCGATACAAACTCGAAATAATTGATTAAAATAACTTGAAGTGTTTTGAAAGATGTTCTGTCGAGTATTTTAATCGATGTAATCTCGAATTAATCGATTAAAACCACTTGAAAGGTTTTGAAAGAAGTTCTGCCATAATTTTAATCGATGTGTTATCAGTTAAAATCACTTAAAAAGTTTTATGAAAATATTTGGAAAAATTTTAATCGATTCAATTGCGAATTAATCGATTAAAATAACTTAAGGGATTTTTTACAAAGTGTTTTAATCGATATAAACGTTGTCGTATCAGTTAAAACAAATATGGAAAATGATCAAGAACATTTTAACATATTAAAAGAAGTTTTAACAGATTATTTCAAGACTTTTAACAGATTAAAATATTGTTTTAACAGATAATTAAACCAGCAGTTAGAACAATTCTCTATAAAAATAGGATTTCTTGAGTCTTTTAAAATATACTTTTGAGCAATCATAAAAGCTACTTTCAAGAAAGAATTACGCAAGTTTTGTGGAGTTTTTCAAAGTTATTTCTTGAGGCAATTTTTGCATTCCTTTTGTGAAGAAACTCATACTGCATAGCTGCATAATTCGGGTTTGATTGTTCTAGTTTCTTCTCTTTGTTTCTTTATATTTCATTACTATATTATGGGTGTCTGGAAGTGTGGGCACTGGTTCTGTAGCTGGAATTTGGCTGCAGGTTGATTTAAGAACTGGAACTTGGTTCTTGGTGAAGGTTTAGGTGCAAGAACTGGAATTTGGTTCTTGTGGTAAGATTGGGTGTCTGGAATTGTTGGGCACTGGTTCTGTAGCTAGAATTTGGCTGCAGGTTAGTTCAAGAACTGGAATTTGGTTCTTGGTGAAGGTTTAGGTGCAAGATCTGGAATTTGGGTCTTGTGATAGATTGGGTGTGTGATTAGAATCTGTAATTTGTAAAACATTCAATCTAGTAGAACTCAGCTAGAATTTGGCTGAGAACTGGACGTAGCCCTAGGATTGGGTGAACCAGTATAAATCTTGGTTGTATTTCTCTAAACCTTACTCTCTTTAATTCTATTATTGCCTTTATCTTCATTGCTTGTTTTTCTTGATTCAAGAATTGGTCAGAACTCTTAATCTTTGAAATAGATAATCTGTAAATTGCAAAAATCTTTCAAAGATCAATTCACCACCCCCCCCCCTCTTGATCTCAGCCTCCTTTTCTAATAGGTCTCACAATAAAGTTCAGAAATCCTCCATTTTGAAGACGAACAAGGCTTCATTAGGCCCCTAGTAGTGTTTTCTAGACTCCATTTAAGAAAAGGAGGGTTTTCTTAGAAAATAAAAATTAGGATTTTTGTAAGAAGGTTGGGATGCCCATCCCTAGATTCTAGACGGTCGTCCCAACCCCCTTGGTGGCCTGGGACGATTGTCGCAAATCTCAGACGACTGTCTCACCCATTTTTGTAGCCTGGGACTGCCGTCCCAAATTCCAAACGGTCGTCCCACCAAACAAAATCCGGGACGGTCGTCCCTGCTGATCGGAGCCGTATCCGGTCAAATAAACAACACAACATAAATGCAGTATTAGGAAGTGACTCCTAGGTCGTCTCCCAAGGACCATTAGTTTCAATCAAAGATTCACACATCAAACAGATAAAACAATAATGGGGGGGGGGGGTTGGTTTGTAGATTAAATAGATAGACACAATTTAAATTCTACAAAACAGCAACAGTGACAATAACAGAAATTAAAAACGTATTGATTCCTCAATTCAAATGTAAATCCACCTATCACAGATTACCAAAATAAATGCCCTGTTTAATCTTGAAACCCGAAATTAGACAACTAAGCGAAGACTAAAAACGAGTCCAATATGCATTAAGAAAGCATACATCTTCAACCTTGGTGCCACGGATTAAGCAACCATGTAGCTACCCACATCCATTAAAAATGAACAAGGGTTGTTAAATGCAAGAACACAAATATGAGATTAAGCATACATCAAATTTGTCATCCCTTCATCAAGCACAAATTTAATTAGATGGAGACCAATACGGGACATGGTAGAAATGCTTCAAAACACAAAAATCTCAAGGGTTCATAACATTCTCCTCAAGGAATCAATACTCAAAGTTTAGCTAGCCATGGAAATGAACCGCAAATACAAAAATGAACAAAAATACTTCATCATATATATGAAAGAACAGGAAACCGAAACTCAAAGATCCAATATGCAGAAAAATCGAAGAACCCCAAATGGGTGTTGTTCCAAGCATCAAAATACAAATACCAAGTTGTTCTAAGCTAAAAATGAGAAAAAAACATGAAATGGAGTCTATTCAAGAATTGAAAACGCAAAACCTAAGTGGTGGCACCATGGAGAGCTTCCCAAACAGCTGAAAATGGAGAATGAATATGGAAGAAGCCCTCTCTCCTCAAAATAAAACCCTCTCCTCGTATTCCCTCACCTCAGCACACCAATATTTACAAAAAGGCCATTCTAGGGTTTAGAATTACAAAAATGCCACTATGAGCCTCAAATGTTAGCCCAATCACTTAAATGACGTGGAAATGATGTGGAAATGTTCTGGAAATGACGTGAAAATTCTCTTCATCTTAAGATTAATGTCCAAGCTCCAAAATTGCTTCACCAAAAATACCTAAAAATAATTAGAAACTAAAATTAGACCAATAAATGCTAAATTAAGCAAAATTCAGAATAATGGCCCAATGAAGCCCAATCAATGAAAATGCACTAATATTAGACAATTAAGCACAATGCAACGATTAAGATAGGTACAGAAAGTTAAGAAAATGCGGGAAAATAATGCCTCATCAAATTCCCCCACACTTAGCCTTTTGCACTCCCGGGCAAAATCAAGAAGCAAAGCAAGGAGCAATTCCAAAGACATCGAAGAGAGTGACACAAAAAAAAGGAGTAGGAACAAGAAGACACACAAAACATAAACAAATTTACACAATCCTTAATGAATCCTAGGAAAAGAAAGGAGTAGACAACATCCAACACATAAAGAGTAAGAGAAACCAGATACTCATGGAAATCATCCAAGCATTTCAAAACCTGGCAAGAGGTCAATCAGTTCAAAAGGTGAATCCAAGTGACAAAACCTCACAAGATGCACTGTATCTCTCATGTGTCTAGGCTACTATATACTCTCAAAACACTCAAGAAAAGCAAAAAACAGATAGACTTGGCAAGCCTCTAAACTCAACACCTAACGCACATGCACAAAAAGATCAAAAGGTCTTTTCAGGTTGTAATGGGGGTAGGGACAAGGTAGAGGATATCATATGGGATAAGTAGCTATGAACCAGGAGGAACTAGAGGAGAAATGGGGAATAAGTCAAAAATAAGCACAAGATGCATGCCCAAAAACCTCTAATATCAAACCTCCACTACTGCCTTTGCCTCAACCACAACTTATATATATATATATATATATATATATATATATATATCCTTTTTTTTCTTTTTCTTTTTTTGAATAACATGAAATACAATACACTGAAAGTAAAACACAAAAATTGTACAACAGAGATAACCAACTAGCCAGTACATCATCCAATGAAATACAAAATGCACCCCCCGCACCTATTCAATAACTTATTCCCAAAACAATTCCAAAGCTCCAAAAATCCCTAAGGTTAAGGTAATCATGGTTTTTTACTTAAGGATTTTAATGAGCTTCAAAAGAAATAAAGGGAAATATAGGCTCAAAGGGGATATCAAAGGAATTAATTCAAGGTGAGCTCATTTGGCTAGGGGCTAATCAGAACAAAAATGTCTTAATCATCTCCAAACATGCATGTGAATAAAGAAGTATCAATCAGGGTCAAGCCAAGGCTACTACACAAGCAATCAAGAGGCATAACACACAAGAAAGAACAGATAATGGCTCAATTCCTCACAAAGGGTAAGATTGTCGCATTCAATTCAACCTCTCAAACTTCATAACCAACTTGACAAGTAGAGAAAAAATAGGGATTTCAATCCAAAAAGCGTAAAGCAACTCCTATCCAAGAGTGAAGAAAGTTCCCAAAAACCTAAACAAAACCCAGAGATCCAAGAGAAGCATGCAAACTATACACAAAACACGAACCTAAGATACAAAGAAAACTAAAAATCCTAAACAAAGAACAGTCTTCCCCACACTTAAATAAGACATTGTCCCAATGTAGCACAAACACAAGATCAGGCAAGTAAATTACTTATATAATTAGACAAGTGTATAAAAAGTAAAGAGAAGAAGGAAAAAGAGAACTCCCTAAGTCATGGTGGAAGGTAAGTGGGATCAATCAGGGATATCTCCTCCGCAACTACATCCACTAGAGAAGGATTGCTGAGGAATGGTTTCAGTCGATGGCCATTAACCTTGAAGCTCTTTTTTGTGGATTCACTTTTGATTTCAACTGCACCATAAGGATAAACATTAGTAACAATAAAAGGTCCAATCCACTTTGACGCAACTTACCACCCATGAGACCCAATATGGAATTGTACAATAGTACTTGCTGACCAACGAAGAACTCTTTCATAGCTATGGAGCTATCACGGAATCTCTTAGTTTTCTCTTTGTAGAACATGGAGTTATCATAAGCTTTCAAATGGATCTCATCCAATTCATTTATTTGTACCTTCCTCTCCTCTCCAGCTTCATCAAGTGAGAAGTTGCATGATTTCACAGCCCAATATGCTCAGTGCTCTATCTCCACTTGTAGGTGGCATCACTTACCAAAGACAACCCGATAGGGAGACATCCCTATAGGTTCCTTGTAAGCAGTCCTATGTGCCCAAAGAGCATCCTCCAGTCTGTTGCTCCAATCCTTTCTGTTGGGCTGGACAATCTTCTCTAAAATCCTCTTGATCTCCCTGTTTGAGATTTCAGCCTGCCCATTAGTTTGGGGGTGGTAAGGTGTAGAGACTTTGTGAACAACCCCGTACTTCTTGAGCAAGGCCTGCATGGACCTGTTATAGAAATGGGTGCCTTGATCACTAACAATGGCTCTGGGCACTCCAAATCTGCAAAAGATGTTAGATCTGACAAAATCCACAACAACCCGAGCATCATTAGTCCTGGTGGCTTTGGCTTCCACCCATTTTGAAACATAATCAACAGCAAGGAAAATATAATAAAAACCAAAAGAAACAGGGAAGGGACCCATGAAATCAATACCCCAGACATCAAACACCTCACAAAACAACATGGGTTGTTGGGGCATTTGCTGTCTCCATGTAAGGAACCCTCCTACTCTCTGACACTACTCACACGTGCTGCAAATCCTCCACGCATCCTTGAAGATGGTGGGCCAATAGAAACCACAGTCAAGCACCTTGTGAGCTGTCCTCTGAATGCCAAGATGACCACCAGTTGCAGAAGAATGACAAAATTGTAGGACTGAGTCAATCTCATGGTCTGGAATGCATCTCCTGGTAACCTGGTCACTGCACAACTTCCACAAATACGGGTCATCCCAAATATTATACTTAACATCGCTCTTAAGTTTATCACATTGAGCTCTGGATGCTAAGGGAGGAAAAATAGAAGCAACCAAATAATTCACAATATTTGTAAACCATGGGGTGGTAGGGTAAGAAACAGAGACAGAAGAAACAACTAACAAATTTTCATCAGAAAAAACATCCTGGATGGGCAACACTTCAGCATTATCCTCAGCTCTCTCAATTCTGCTGAGGTGGTCTGCTACCAAATACTGAGCTCCACTCCTGTCCCGGATATCCAAATCAAATTCTTGGAGCCAAAGCATCCACCTGATCAATCGAGGCTTTGAGTCAACCTTCTTCAGTAGGTACTTCAAAGCTGCATGGTCAGTGAACACAATAACCCGAGAACCAAGCAAATATGACCTAAATTTATCCAAACCAAAAACAATGGCCAGAAGCTCTTTCTCGGTGGTGGTGTAGTTAGCTTGGGCAGCATCTAAAGTCCTAGAAGCATAATATATTACCCGAGGCAGCTTATCAACTCTCTGTGTTAGGACAGCCCCCAATGCATAATTAGATGCATCACACATCAACTCAAATGGGACTGTCCAGTCAGGTGCCTGGATTATAGGAGTGGTGGTCAGTTCTTCCTTGAGGCAGTCAAACGCCTTTTTACACCTATCATCAAAATCAAATTCAATATCTTTCTGAAGCAGATTGGATAGTGGAAGGTCCTTCTTACTGAAGTCTCTAATGAAGCACCTGTAGAAACCTGCATGACCAAGAAAAGATCGAACCTCTCGCACGCAACAGGGGTAAGGCAATTGTGAAATAACAGAGATTTTTGCAGGATCTGTTACAAAAGTAGGCTGAGATCAAGAGGGGGGTGAATTTATCTTTGAAATATTTTTGCAATTTACAGATTATCTATTTCAAAGATTAAGAGCTCTGAACAATTCTTGAATCAAACACAACAAACAATCAAAGTAAAGGCAGTGACAGAATTAAAGAGAGAAAGGTTTAGAAAGATACAACCAAGATTTATACTGATTCACCCAATACCAGGGCTACGTCAAGTTTACAGCCAAATTCCAACTGGGTTCCACTAGATTGAACGTTTTACAGATTACAACTTCAATCACACACTCAATCTACCACAAGAACCAAAATTCCAGTCCTTGCACCTAAACCTTCACCAAGAACCAATTTCCAGTTCTTGAACAACCCTGCAGCCAAATTCCAGCCACAGAAACCAGTGCCCACACTTCCAGGCAGACACAATACAGAAAAGAAAACAAAGAGAAGAAACTAGAACACCCAAACCAGGTTTATGCAGCTCTACAGAATAAGTTTCTTCACCAAAAGAATGCAAAAATTATCTCAAGAAAGAACTTCTAAGAACTTCACAAAACTTGCGCGATTGTCTCTTGAAAGTAGCACTTATGATTGCTTGATTGATTGTCAAAAGATGTATTTTAAAATGTTCAAGTAATTCTGTTTATATAGAAGATTTTCCAAACTACTGGTTCAATTAATCTGTTAAAACAATCTTTTAATATGTTAAAAGTCTTGTTTTAATATGTTAAAACTTCTTTTAATCTGTTAAAATGTTTTTGATCATTTTCCAGATTTGTTTTAACTGATACGACAACGTTTATATAAATTAAAACACTTTGTAAAAAATCCTTCAAATTGTTTTAATCGATTATTTCGTCTTTTAATCGATTAAAATACTGCAAAAAGTTTTCATAAAACTTTCTAAGTGATTTTAACTGATAACAATCTGTTTTAATCGATTAAATACTTTGGAAAAAATCCTCTTAGTTATTTTAATCGATTGAAATGCATTTTATCGATTAGAATTCTGCCAAAAGTTTTCATAAAACTTTCTAAGTTAATTTAACTGATAACATATATGTTTTAATCAATTAAAACATTCTGGAAAAATCTCTTAGTTGTTTTAATCGATTATTTCGCATTTGTATCGATTAAAATACTGACAGAACAACTTTCAAAACACTTCAAGTTATTTTAATTGATTATTTCAAGTTTGTATCGATTAAAATTCTGCCATAACACTTTTCAAAATATTTTAAGTTATTTTAATTGATTATTTCAATTCTATATCAGTTAAAATATCGACAGAAGGTTTTCAAAATCTCTTCTAATGAAAACAATCGATTATTTCGAAAACATATCGGTTAAAAACATGTTACAAAAGTGTTAAGAACATTTTAACTGATAAGGCTCATATAATATTAGTTAAAACATTTACTTAAAAACCATTTAACAAAATACTTTGTTTTTAACAGTTTAAACACGTTTTAGAGGCATTTGCAAAATCTTTTAAATGAAGAAACCTCATACAACAGAGAGATAAAAATGATTATACCTAAGTAAAGATGCAGACTCAGTAATCACTCTACCCTTTTATCTAAGTGACCTTTGACTGCAACAAAGTAGCCTTTGACTTCATTTTGACTTCATCAAATCAACAAGATCTTCGTTTAAATGATTTAATAAGATCTTCATCACTTTCAGTCTCCCCCTATTTGATGAAGACAAACATCTCTTCGAATAATATCTATGCAGAAGCAGTCACTTGAATATATAGATTAGTGAGTATTCAAAAATTAATCATTTTTCCCATTTCTCCCCCTATATTACTACTCCCCCTAAAATAAAAAAAATTGTTATCAAAAGCAAAGCAATTATTTCTTCCCCTTTTGACTTCATCAAAAATAGGGAAGAGAGGAACAAAACAAACACTATGCATGGTATGTATCAAAATTTGTTTTTGAAAATAGTAGGAAAAAAAATTTGAACAAGATATATTACTCATATAAAGACCAATCAAAGTTGATTCAAATTTATCTTCATTAACACGTTTGTAATGAATATAATAGGCACATGTAAAGATAAGGGAACCATGCCTTAGTAGCATGTTACAAGTACAGCCATTAACTAAAGCCTTTAATTTTTCTTTCCAGAGTAATAATCGATTAAAAACATGGTATAATCGATTAAAATGTTCTTGTAACTGATTTTAATTGATACAAACAATGTTTTAATCGATTAAGACAGTGATGAAAGTTGAAATCTAAAGACTTAAGTGCATTTAATCGATTAAATCAACATTTAATCAATTGAAATCATATGAAAAATTATGTATAAGTGTTTTTAATCGATTAAAGCTTGTTTTTATCAATTAAAACAACCAGATTTTGAAAACTAAGTGTTGTTTGATGCAACTAAAATGCCTAATTCAGTTTGATTTTGTAAACTCGATTATTAGGAAGATGTTTTAAGATAATATCAACTAGATTGTTTAAGATTCAACCAAAAGATATAGCAGAATCAGAATAGTATCTTATCTAGTTGATTTAACTGATGTAAACTAGTTTTAGTTGATTCAGATACATGACATACAACTTTTAATCGATTAATACGCAAATTAATCGATTGTATTGGTGCTAATTTTCTATGTAAATGTTTCTTTTAAGTATCGATTTTGTATCAGCTAAAAATATCAGAAAAGTATTTTTGATTCTATCTAGGCTCTCTTAATTCAAATAAAAACCTGCATCATATTGAGAAAAAGTTAAGGAATTGTTTCTGGTTTAAAAACCAGTTAATATTACAGTCCAAAATGAAAAGTAGCAGTAAAAGAAACATGACATAAAGAAAGAAAAAAGATTATGATAGAAAGGAACCCTTGGTGTCAAAACTCAATCATCCTAATTCCCTTGATTGAGCTGCATATCTTCCAGTTTGGTATAGATATCAGCGATCTGATTTCCTAGATTTGTGAACTGTGTGTTAGTCTACTGGAAGTGTTGATAGGTCATTTGCATATGCTTCCTTTGATTTTCCTACATTGTGGCCATTTGAGAAAGCATAGACCTTTCAAATTGTGAAAGAGGAGTCTCACGATCAGGTTGTTCCATGTAGGGTATTATCTCCATGTTCTCATATGAAGCCTCCCCACCAGTGGACTCGAGAACTTCAGCAGCAGCTGGAGAGGAAGGAATTTGATTTTGCTCATCTTCTTCTTCAACTTCATCCTCCTCTTCAGACATCCCAGCATCAATCTTCGAGATCCACTCATCATCAATTTTGATAAACCCCATTTTTCGTAAAGTTGAATCATCAATTTCGTTAGATGCTTTAGGAGTTTCCACATATTCCCCTTCTAGATCTACTGCAAAATGTCTAAAGAATTTGTTGATTAACAAAGCATAAGGCAATTTATAATCAGCAAGCCTCTTGACTTTTATCATGTGATCTTTAATAACATAGACCTAGTTAACACGAATCCTATTTTCAATGCAATATATGAGAGCTAAATCACCCTCATTGAGTATAGCATGATTACTCCCCCTTGGAGTAAGCAGCCATGCAATAATGAAGGAAAGAATTCTTGATTCAAGCCTCATCTTTCCAGCATTGAAAATTCTTACTGAATCTTCTTGATCTTTGAGACAGGTACGAAAAAATTTGATTTTGTTAAACTCTGGCAATTCTACAATATTACCTCTAGAGACTTTTACACCAATATATTTGAGGCCAGCAACTTCATCCCATATATCAGGAGTAATGATCATATTAACTCCTTTTACCTGAGATCTTAATGTAGAGTCATTGACAGTGAGATTAGAATAAAACACTCTTACCATATCCGGTTGAATGTTACCGAGTATATTCCGAGAAAATTCTTCAATTTTTTATTCTTCGAGTTTTCTTCTTAACGAAGTGAAACCTTCTTCATCTAGCCAAGCAAACCTTATGAATTTGGGAATTACTAGTTGCTTTTGACTAAAGTGAGTGATGAAATTATTCATCTTCTCTATATCACCACTGAACCAGTTTTCAAGATGACCACCAGGATTGGCATCAGAGGAAGATTCTCCTTTATGTTTCTTCCTTGACTTTGATCTCCTAAGCATCTTGTTTGTACAGTTTAGAGAGGAAATTTGATACGTGAGTACAAGAGAGAAGAGAGAAGGAATTTGAATCAGAGAATGAAGAGTGAGACTGATGGACTTAAGTGCAGAAGAATGAGTTACAGATTTCAAATTGAAGTCCAATTTGACAAAACCTGCAAAGAAACAACTTTAATTGCACATGTCCCCTTGACTGAAGGCAGAAGCGTAGGTTTTTGGACAGTGGGTACATCAGCTAAAGTGTTCTTGGATAAGTGTTTGACTTATTCAAAGGATATAGTAAATGTATTATAGAGATTTTGATTAACACAAAAACTTGGAATTTTGACTTTGATTAGCTGAGCAACTTTCAATTGGCTATAGTTAAAATCATTTTCAGGAACAAATTAATCGATTAATCAACAAATTAACCTATTAATTTGATCTTTAATATTAGGTTTGAAAATGCAACAGTGAAATAATCGATTAATACATAAAAGAATCGATTATTTCTGCACTGGAAGAAATTAATAAAATGATAACAAAATTTTAATCGATTAAAACAAAGAAGAATCGATTAGATTTGACCTCTTAGTGGTTTTAACTGATATAAATCCTTTTTAATCGATTAAAACAGCTAAACTAAAATTCCTGAGAATATTTTAATCGATTAAAACTGTACTGAGACAACTTTTACGGCATTCTCTCGTAAGTGAATTTAATTGATTAAAATAGTTTTATATCAATTAAAATACACGAGTCCATGAATCCGAGAATCAAAATTTGCTGATTTGATACCAAGGGACTTCCAGATTTTGTTCCTGCAAAACAGATTTAACATATTTCTGGTACCCTTTTTATAATCATTGGGTCCAATCAGGTTAATTGAAATGAATTTTTGGGAATCCACTTCATTCTACCTCTAGGAATAGCATACTTCTTTATTCTACAAAATTTCACAGAATAAACTTTTTTCATACAGTAAAAGCATTTAATAACAGATGATGAGTATGATTTTCTATTTACATTTGTTTTTCTGAATTTCTTGCTAGATGTAAATCCAATGCCAGATTTGTCAAAAATAAGCTTTTGTGACCCAAGAAGAACATCAAGATTAGGTTGACCTTGTGTAAACTTTGAAACAGTTTGTGATAAAAAATCAATCTTCTTTTGTAATTCTGGACAATTATTACATGGTTTATTACATACATAATCAGAATTATCATGGATTAATTTTAAGAAATCAAGATTAGTTTCATCTTCAAGAATTTTCTTTTCAAGAGAATCAACTCTATTTACTAACCAATTATTCATGCCTTTTAGCCTATCATTTTCTTTTTGAATATTCTTGGTTTCTTCATGCATTTCATTAAATGCCTCTTGTAATGAATTGTAATTCACCAAATTAGAAGAAGAGTTAGAACTTACACTGTTGGTTTGATAATTTTGATTAGCCATTAGACACAAGTTAGCTTCTTCATTATCAGAATTTTCTGTTGATGAGGTATCATTGTCATCCCATGCTACATATGCTCTTCTTTTGACATTTTCTTCTTTCTTATCATTGTACTTATTCCTTTCTGGGCACTCCATTCTAACATGACCCTGCTTACCATAGCCATAGCATTTATAGTTAAAAGAATCAGATTTCTTTTCGTACCTCTTGTGTTTTTCTTTATCTTGAATCTTTCTCTTGAGAAACTTGTTGAACTTTTTGACAAGTAGTCCAAGATTTTCACTTTCTTCCTCAGATTCTTGATTTCTTTCTTCAACTTTGAGTGCTATGCTTCTACCTTTTTTCTCAGAGACTTCTTGCTCATTGAATCTGTTAATTTCCATTTCATGTTCTCTGAGTTTGCCAAATAAGGAGGTTGTTGCCATGACGGATAAGTCTTTTGATTCTGAGATTGTTGTGACCTTAGGCTGCCATGACCTGTCAAGACATTTCAAAACTTTAATATTTAATTCCTCTTTATCAAAAGTTTTACCTAAGTCCATTAAATGATTGATGATATGAGTGAAGCGTTTCTGCACATCTGCAATACTTTCTCCAGTTTGCATTTTAAACAACTCATATTCTCTTATGAGAGTATGCTTTCTGGCTCTCTTTACATCAATTGTTCCCTCATGAGTAACCTCAAGAACTTCCCACATTTCCTTGGCAGATTTGCATTGAGAGACCCTGAAAAACTCATCCATATTTAGTGTAAAAGTAATTAATGTTTTAGCAGTACAATCACTTTGAACTTTTTTCTTTTCTTCATCATTTAAACTAGACCATTCTTTTTCTGTAATTAATGGACCATTAACATTTACATTCCAAACATTCCTATCAATAGATTCAATAAATATCTTCATCCTAATCTTCCAAAATGGATAATCTGTACCACAAAACAGTGGAGGTCTATTAATAGAAGCTCCCTCAGAAAAAGGTAATTTGTTTTCAGCCATTAAAGATTTGGACCAAAAGTCTTGAGTATTTTTCAAGACCCTTGCTCTGATACCAATTGTTAGAAAAGTAGGCTGAGATCAAGAGGGGGGGGGGGTGAATTGATCTTTGAAAGATTTTCGCAATTTACAGATTATCTATTTCAAAGATTAAGAGTTCTGACCAATTCTTGAATCAAACACAGCAAACAATCAAAGTAAAGGCAGTGACAGAATTAAAGAGAGAAAAGTTTAGAAAGATGCAACCAAGATTTATACTGGTTCACCCAATCCCAGGACAATCCCAGGGCTACGTCCAGTTTCCAGCCAAATTCCAGCTGGGTTCCAATAGATTGAACGTTTTACAGATTACAACTTCAATCACACACTCAATCTACCACAAGAACCAAAATTTCAGTCCTTGCACCTAAACTTCACCAAGAACCAATTTCCAGTTCTTGAACAACCCTGCAACCAAATTCCAGCCACAGAAACCAGTGCCCACACTTCCAGGCACACACAATATAGAAAAGAAAAGTAAAGAAACAAAGAGAAGAAACTAGAACACCCAAACCAGGTTTATGCAGCTCTGCAGAATAAGTTTCTTCACCAAAAGAATGCAAAAATTGTCTCAAGAAAGAACTTCTAAGAACTTCACCAAACTTGCACGATTCTCTCTTGAAAGTAGCACTTATGATTGCTTGATTGATTGCCAAAAGATGTATTTTAAAATGTTTAAGTAATTCTGTTTATATAGAAGATTTTTCAAATTGCTGGTTTAATTAATCTGTTAAAATAATCTTTTAATCTATTAAAAGTCTTGTTTTAATCTGTTAAAACTTCTTTTAATCTGTTAAAATGTTTTTTATCATTTTCCAGATTTGTTTTAAATGATACGACAACGTTTATATCAATTAAAACACTTTGTAAAAAATCCTTCAAATTGTTTTAATCGATTATTTCATCTTTTAATCGATAATATTGCAAAAAGTTTTCATCAAACTTTCTAAGTAATTTTAACTGATAACAATCTGTTTTAATCGATTAAAATACTTTGGAAAAAATCCTCTTAGTTATTTTAATCGATTGAAATGCATTTTAATCAATTAGAATTTCGCCAAAAGTTTTCATAAAACTTTCTAAGTTATTTTAACTGATAACATATTTGTTTTAATCGATTAAAATATTCTGGAAAAATCTCTTAGTTGTTTTAATCGATTATTTCGCATTTGTATCGATTAAAATACTGATAGAATAACTTTCAAAACACTTCAAGTTATTTTAATCGATTATTTCGAGTTTGTATCAATTAAAATTACTGCAGAACACTTTTCAAAATATTCTAAGTCATTTTAATCAATTATTTCAATTCTATATCAGTTAAAATACTGGCAGAAGGTTTTCAAAATCCCTTATAATGAAAACAATCGATTTTTTGGAAAACATATCAGTTAAAAACCTGTTACAAAAGTGTTAAGAACATTTTAACTAATAAGGCTCATATAATATTAGTTAAAACATTTACTTAAAAACCATTTAACAAAATACTTTGTTTTTAACAGTTTAAACATGTTTTAGAGGCATTTGTAAAATCTTTTAAATGAAGAAATCTCATGCAGCAGAGAGATAAACATGATTATACCTAAGTAAAGATGCAGACTCACTAATCACTCTACCCTTTTATCTAAGTGACCTTTGACTGCAACAAAGTAGCCTTTGACTTCATCAAATCAACAAGATCTTCGTTTAAATGATTTAATAAGATCTTCATCACTTTCAGGATACACTTCTATGCCCTTACTAGAAATAATATGCCCTAAAACTATACCCTGTTCTACCATGAAGTGACATTTTTCAAAATTCAGAACAAGATTAGTTTCAATGCATCTATTAAGCACTCTATCCAAATTATCTAAGAATGCATCAAACGAGGATCCATACACAGTGAAATCATCCATAAACACCTCTATACAATTTTCAAGGAAATCTGAAAAGATACTAAGCATGCACCACTAGAAGGTACCAGGGGCATTACATAGGTCAAAAGGCATTCTCCTATAGGCAAAAGTGTCAAAGGGGCAGGTGAATGTGGTTTTCTCCTGATCCTCAGGAGCAATACGAATCTGAAAATAACCAGAGAAACCATCCAAAAAGCAGTAATGAGATTTACCTGCCAGATGCTCAAGCATCTGGTAAATGAAAGGCAGTGGAAAATGGTCCTTCCGTGTTCCCTGATTGAGCCTTTGGTAGTCGATACAGACCCTCCAACTGTTTTGTATTCTGGTGGGAATGAGCTCATCCCTCTCATTCTTCACAACAGCGAGACTTGTCTTCTTGGGGACTATAACATCCTAATTCTTAGTACTTCTAAAATTTTTTTTCAAAATTTTAATAATTAAATTATTAGGAATTGGGGAAAGTGACTATAGAGTTTTATGTTTGTTAGATTATTTGTGATTTTCTGGAAATTTTTTGGAAAAATATAAATAATAATAATAATAATAATAATAATAAAATAATAATATATCTAAAAAAATTAGATTTTGACTTTTAAAAAGACATTCACTCTGCAACTTCCCGTAAACTCTTCCTTTCTATCATTTCTCGCTTTCTCTCAAACCCTCCTCACTTTGAAGTTTGATTTTGAGGGGAAAATATTGATTTTCTTGAAAAACTCCAAGAGGTAAGTTTGTTTCTCTCAATCTCCTATACATTTCTACGGTTTTATTTTTCAAAACGGTGCATTTTCAAAAAAAAATTTCTCACTTGGCTAAGCTTGAATGGGAGTATAAAGAGTGTTATTATCGGTTTTACACCTAGGATACTAGAATAATACTTAGAATTGAGGATTAGAAGTGATTAAGCTAAAAACCTTAAGCACCCTAATTCGTAGGTCACTGTTCATTATATTTTTGGGACTTGTGTGAACCGAATTAGAAATTGGTATCTTCATAAAAGTTGTAGACCTTTAAGTTATAGAAATTTAGAAACTTGTTTCAAAATAAATTGATATTTGTAGCTCAGGTTATGTCCATTTTACAGTCAAGTGTTATAGCTGTGAAGTTAAGAGGTTGCCCTGTTTCAACAGCCTCGGTTTTTGAATTACTGGGATTGATAAGTATGAAATTAGGACTTGAGTCCTTCATAAAGGTTGTAGGAAATTATATTTCCGAAATTTAGAAATTTGTTTCATATCAATATCTTATGTGTAGCATGAGTTATAGTCAAATTACCAAGGCATGTTCATAGTGTTATTGTAGTTGAGCCATGTTGGAAACAACCACTGTAAACTGAAAAACTGCATTTATTCTATAGGGTATTTGAATTTATTTCCTTCATCAATATTGTAAGTAATTAAGTTATTGAAATTTTGGCTTTGACCTCATGCCAAAACAGCTTATATAACTCTAGAAAATTCTGAAATACTGAACCTTGTCCATATTTGTTATTAGGATTATTCCTACTCTAAATGTACTACTTCCATTACTCTCTTCCACTTGTATTACTTCCATTAGCATCAATTTAGGCCCTAGAAATGATTTTATAACTCAAAGAACCATAGTCTTGAATTTTAGAATTTTAGGCTATGAAGGAGGTGAGATTTTAGAGGTCTAATATGGTTGAAATTAAGGATTTAATTGAGGTATTTAATTGGCATGTAGGAGGCTACTTAGAGGTGCAAAGAGAAGACCCAAAGACTTGATAGATTATTTGATCAAGAGTTGCTCTTTACCAAGTTACAACATAAGGTAAGGGGTAGGATAATTTTTATAATTCACTTTTGCTTGAAATAGCATTGAGAAGAAGTGTCTTTACTTCTAAGTTAATTAGAAATTTATTTGAAATTATTTGAATGCTATTTCTATTTTTTATGAATTTTTAAAGTTTTAAGATTATGTGTATTTTATGGTTTCTAAATGGAGCAACTTGAGTGTATGGAACCTTGTATGATTATAAGGCATCCATGAATGTTGTTTGAATCGATTGCTTAATCATTAGTAAATTTATATGATTTATTGATGAATTTAGATTGAGAATTATCCTATTTCTATGTTTAGTATTATGATAATTGTTTTAAATTGATTATTGATATTGTATGTATGTTGTGAAGCATGATAAGTAGAAAATTATTGTGGAATGTTTTTGTTAAGATGGATTAGCATGTACAATTGCATTGTATAATTTGGTGGAATGGAGGAAATGTGTGAGAAATGAACTATGTGAGAAAGAAAACTAATTTTTTAGATATATTAAATTGAATTTTATAATTTAATTATGAAGTGAATTTTTATATTTTTATTTAATTAATAAATATTTTTCAAAAGTATTGGAATAATTTTGATCTAGGAGAAAACAAGTAATTGTAAGTGAAAATGAATTTTTAATAATTTTGAGGAAATTATTTGCAATTATTATTATTATTATTTAAGAAAAATAAATTAAAATTGAGAAAATTATGATTTTGAGTGATGATGAGTATGATGAGGTGGAAGGATGGTTTGGTGAAAAGTAGAAGTGTTCGGGTTGTTTTTGGTTATTTTGCAGGTGTTAAATTTTTTTGGGAATGTCCAATTTACAGAAGAGATTCTGTCAGATTTTTTTTAAGAAATAGCCTAGTATTATTTTGAAGAAGTTAAGATGTGATTTAAGTATAATGAGCTGAAACAAAGTTGAAAGAGTGTGAAGAAGTTATGATAAGTCATGCATCATGTTCATGAGTCAGAGATTGAGTGTATGAGGAAGATATGGAAAATCAGGGTCGGTTCCATGCTAACCTCGGGGATGATTGAGTGTGATCGAGCTCATATGTGGCTTAGGCTCGCTACCTAAGCTGTGAGACTCTCACTGCCAAGCTTGATTATCCTGACTAAAGCCCCAGGGTTTCTCATGATAAGTTGAGCTGGACACGTAATTATGAGTATACTACCGCAAGGCGGTGAGAGGTTCCAGTGAAACTCCTGATCCTTCTCGAAAAAAAAAAAGAGAAAGTGGTTTTGGGATCCCCATGGTCTTGCATACTAGGATGTGTCCTAGAAAAGATTAGTGCATACATTGCATTCATAATATCATATCATTTGTGTGTTGATTACTAGTATGTTTGTATATGTAATTTCTAATTAACTCAATGTTGTTTGCATGCTCTAAGTGAATATAAAGTTGTCTTACCCTTTTTGTGCATGTATTGTTGTTATGAAATGTTTGCATAGGTGACGTTGAACACAACTCATCCCCGGTATCATCTCCAAGTAAAGTTTAAATACGATCACTGCAAGTACTAAGTAGAGGACTTGATCAGATACCACTATAGTGCTACAAGAGATACTTCATTTTAGTGGACGTACGAAATATATCTCCTCTTTAGTTAGGTTGTATAGTTAGTTTGTATGCTCTGGTCTTGTGAACCCTTGTTAGGTGTATTTTGGGATGACTTTGTGTATATTTACTATATGGTTATACTTGATACACATGAATGATATGTATATTAATCACTAAGTGTATGTTCTATTTAATGTGTACTTTACTTCTACAAGAGTGTATTGATAATCAAATACTAAGAGGAACCAATAATAAGTAATAAATCATAATAAAGTGAATGTTGGTATTAAAAGTGCCACAGGGACCACCTGGACTGGACTCACCCACTGACTATCTGATATAGGATAGATGATCCCAGCCTGAAGAAGCTTGGTCACCTCCTTCTTCACAACATCCAAAATCACGAGGTTGAGTGTCTCTGTGGTTGTCTCACTGGTTTGGCTCCATCCTCCAATAATATCCTATGCATGCATGTAGATGGACTGATACAAGGAATGTCCGCCAGGGTCCAGCTAATGGCTTTCTTATGTCTTTTCAGAACGTGCAACAGTTTCTCCTCTTGAACAACATCAAGGGAGGTGAAAATGATCACTGACAACTTCTCATCATCCTCCAAATAAGCATACTTGAGGTTTTCTGGTAGGATCTTTATTTCTGGAGTGGGTGCTAGCTGAACAGAAGGAACCAGAGAGGGAAGAAGAATGGGTTCCATAGCCTGTACCTCAACCTGCAAGTCAAATTCATGTATACTTCCTGCAACACGGTTAGTGCATTTTGACTCTAAAGAACTCATATCCATAGGAGGTACAACACCCAAAACATCAGACATATGATCAGATTTAAATTCAGAACACAACTCAGGATTAGAATGAAGATCAATGTCAATATCAAAATCAGATTCGGATTCGGTGCATGCAAAAGAAGTATACAGATCAGAAAGAAAACAATGTTCCCTAGCATGTAAGGAATGAAAATCAGAAACATACTCATCAATAACATCATCAATGATCTCAACACGAAAAACAGAATGACATTCAGATGGATGTTTCATGACATCAAGAATATTGAAATGGACAATAATATCACCAAATTCCATGGACAATGTACCATCATACACATCAATCTTGGTTCGGGTTGTTTTCAAAAATGGTCTGCCTAAAATGATTGGGCAGATCCATGGGAGAATCCCTCATCCATATCAAGCACATAGAAATCAGCAAGAAAAATGAGTTCACCAACCCGAACTAAGACATCCTCAATGAAACCTGTAGGGTGGGCTACACTCCTATTTGCCAATTGTATCACCACACCCGTAGGTTGCAGAGGTCCAAGAGATAAAGAATTAAAAATGGAAGCAGACATTAATTGAAGCACCCAAATCAAGCATGGCATTCTCAAATTTATTATTTCCAATAATACAAGGTATGCAGAATGTACCTGGGTCCTTACATTTCTCAGGAATGTAAGGAAAAAATTTACCTATCAAAGCAGACACATTTCTGCCCATGCTGATTGTCTCACTGCCCTCCATCTTCCTCTTGTGGGTGCACAACTCCTTCAGGAATTTAGCATATCTGGGAATTTGCTTGATGGCATCAAGCAGAGGTATGTTCACCTCTACTTTCCTGAAGGTCTCTAGAATCTCTTTATCGACCTCTTCCATCTTTATGCTTGGAATTGCTTTGGGAGGGAATGGAAGAGGGATAGGAGGTTGCTGTAGGTCAGAACTGGTGCTGGAAGAAGGTCCAGCTGTATGCAACTTTCGGCTACCAACTAGTTGCTCAGGTGCAGGAACTGAGACAGGCACATATGAGGGTGGAGGTACTGCAATGGGTATGTCAATTTGTTTTCCTGACCTCAATGTGATGGCACTCACATTCTTAGGATTAATCACAGTCTGTGCAGGAAGCTTTTCTGAATTGTGATTTTGCAAATGATTCATAGCAGTAGCTAGTTGACCAATCTGGTTGGTTAAACTCTGAATGGAGGCATCATTTTTCTATTGGTACTGTATGTTCATCTCAGCCATTTGTTTGACCAATGCCTCTAATGAAGGTGAAGAAGGTTGAGGAGCTGGTGGAGCAGGTGCTTCATTTTGCTGCCTCTGATATTGTTGTTGTATTGGTGGAGGCACATAAGGTCTGCTTGGACCAGCAAAATTCTGAAATGGTGGTGGTGGCAAAGGATTGTGCTGTTGTTGGTGCTGCTGATTGGACCATCTTAGATTTGGGTGATTCCTCCACCCTAGATTATATCTATTGCTTGAGAGGTCAGAATTATGTTGTTGGTTCAGAGCCCTATTATTGAAAATGTTTCGTCGCATAAGCTTGCGAGCTCCGTAACCTGTAGACTCATGCAATAAATGGCAGCAATCAGTGGGATGCTCATTTGAAGTACAAATGCCACAAACCCTTGCAGGTGGTGCAGATCTCTGATTTGCAGCAAGTTGGGAGACTAGGGTGGTGAGGGCATCAATCTTACTTTCTAGCTTCTTCTCCACTAAATCTGATGAACCCACATCATGAACACCTCTAAGGACTATGGCATCACTCCTCATGTTAAATTGCTGGGAATTGGACGCCATCTTCTTAATTAAACCTCTAGCAGTAACAGGTGTCATGTCTCCTAAAGCTCCTCCACTAGTTGCTTCTATCATACTCCTATCCATTATGTTCATCCCCTCATAAAAGTACTACAGCAGTAGCTGTTCTGATATTTGGTGGTGAGGGAAACTTGCACAAAGTCTCTTGAACCTCTCCTAATACTCGTATAAGCTCTCTCCCATCTGTTGCCTGATACCTGATACCTGATATATCCTTCCTGATGGCAGTGGTCCTGGAAGCAGGGAAAAATTTCTCTAGAAAGACTCTCTTCAGATCATCCCAGCTCGTTATGGAACTAGGAGCTAAGTAGTACAACCAGTCTTTGGCAAGATCCTCCAAAGAGAAAGGACAAGCCTTCAGGTATATGTGATCTTCAGGAATATTTTGTGGCTTCATGGTGGAGCAGACTATATGGAACTCCTTGAGATGCTTGTGTGGATCCTCACCTACATGACCATGAAACTTGGGCAACAAATGGATTAGTCCAATTTTAAGCACAAATGGTACATCCTCTTCAGGGTATTGGATACATAAATTTGCATAAGTGAAATCAGGTGCATTCATCTCCCTAAGAGTCCTCTCACGAGGTCCAAAATTATTTTTCTCACCCATGTTATCAAAATCAAGATTATGTTCAAATGCAGTAGAATGGTCAGATGCAGATGAATGTTCAGAATTATGTAGATTTGAATTATTACTAACAAGTGGATTCCTATTATACCTAACTAATATATGGTAGGTATTATCAACTTCAGGGTCAAATGGGTGTAAAATTCCTGGATTACCCCTAGTCATGCACTATATATATAACATATCAAGTAGTTCTCAAACAAGCTTAAACAAGGGGTAAAATTGGAAATTTTTGCAAACGATGTCCAAATGACCTGAAATTTTGCATGCAGGACCCTAAAACACATGTAAGACTTCCACAAAAAATTTCAGAGCAAAATTCAAAGGTTAAGTACATGCACAAAAGGGTCAATCATACCTAAATAGTCCACAAAAAGTCAACAGAATCACTCAAAAGTTCAAATCTTGAGCTACAGAACTCAAATTACCAAACCCTTTGGTCAGCATGCACATAAAATTATAAGATTCAATAAAAAAAAATCATCAAGGAAAAATGCTAAGTGTAGCTATGTGAACCACCCTTGAAAAATTTGGAAAAATAGGGCAATAAAACTTCAAAAATAAAAAAGAAATAGTAAAAAACCTTTTCTTGAAGTTTTGAGTGGGGCAACTTAGTTTTGTCTAGTTGTAATATGTAGATCAAAAAATTCACTATTTTTTGAAAAACAATTTGACCAATTCTGACATATGTAGCAAAAGTTATGGTCATTTGAAGTTTTCACATTTTTTTCTTCACCACCCACTTGGAAACCATATCAAATGAATGAATTTTGACCTGTACTTTTGCATGCACTTAATACATGATGAAAGAAGTGTGGACACCAAAAATGAGGGAAGAATTCCTAGAGAAAGTATTTTTTTAGATTTTCCGAAAACTAGTGAAAAACTGGCACTATTCACTAACACTATTCATAGCAGAATTTTGGCCCAAAACAGAACATTGTATGCAATTTTTCCACAATTTCACACCTGAAATAGAGGAGTAGTAGGGAGAGAAAATAGATTTGGCCTCTAAAAACAAAGTATGCAGCGAAAAACAGCAACAAAAACAACAAACAACAACAAAAACATTAAACAGAAAACAACAACAGAAAAATTCTGCAGAAAACTGCAGACAGAAAAATTTTGCAGTAGCAATTTTACAGCAAATTGAAGTTACTGTTCCATTGCCTTCCAAGGTGAATTGTGCAGCTAAATTCGAATTTCTTCCTTGCTCCAAATTGCTGCACTTACAACCTTTAATAACAAACCGCAAAATTGAAAATAAAACTGACCACAACAGTAAATCACACCCCAGCACGAAATCACATAAATAAACTACCCTAAACTAAAACAAAACACAACACAAAACCCTTGACAGAAACCATTGGTCCCCGTATCCGGTCAAATAAACAACACAACATAAATGCAGTACTAGGAAGTGACTCCTAGGTCGTCTCCCAAGGACCATTAGTTTCAATCAAAGATTCACACATCAAACAGATAAAACAGTAATGGGGGGGGGGGGTTGGTTTGTAGATTAAATAGATAGACACAATTTAAATTCTACAAAACAACAACAGTGACAAAAACAGAAATTAAAAATGTATTATTCCTTAATTCAAATATAAATCAACCTATCACAGATTACCAAAATAAATGTCCTGATCAATCTTGAAACCCGAAATTAGACAACTAAGCGAAGACTAAAAACGAGTCTAATATGCATTAAGAAAGCATACATCTTCAACCTTGGTGCCACAGATTAAGCAACCATGTAGCTACCCACATCCATTAAGCATGAATAGGGGTTGTTAAATGCAAGAACACAAATATGAGATTAAGCATACATCAAATTTGTCATCCCTTCATCAAGCACAAAGTTAATTAGATGGAGACCAATACGGGACATGACAGAAATGCTTCAAAACACAAAAATCTCAAGGGTTCATCACATTCTCCTCAAGGAATCAATACTTAAAGTTTAGCTAGCCATGGAAATGAACCGCAAATACAAAAATACTTCATCATATATATGAAAGAACAGGAAACCGAAACTCAAAGATCCAATATGCAGAAAAATCGAAAAACCCCAAATGGGTGCTGTTCCAAGCGTCAAAAGAAAAATACCAAGTTATTCTAAGCTAAAAATGAGAAGAAAACATGAAATGGAGTCTATTCAAGAATGGAAAACGCAAACCTAAGTTGTGGCACCATGGAGAGCTTCCCAAACGGCTGAAAATGGAGAATGAATATGGAAGAAGCCCCCTCTCCTCAAAATAAAACCCTCTCCCCGTATTCCCCCACCTCAACACACCAATATTTACAAAAATGCCATTCTAGGGTTTAGAATTACAAAAATGCCACTCTGGGCCTCAAATGTTGGCTCAATCACTTAAATGACGTGGAAATGATGTGGAAATGCTGTGGAAATGACGTGGAAATTCTCTTCATCTTAAGATTAATGTCCAAGCTCCAAAATTGCTTCACCAAAAATACCTAAAAATAATTAGAAACGAAAATTAGACCAATAAATGCTAAATTAAGCAAAATTCGGAATAATGGCCCAATGAAGCCCAATCAATGAAAATGAACTAATATTAGACAATTAAGCACAATGCAACGATTAAGATAGGTACAGAAAGTTAAGAAAATGCAGGAAAATAATGACTCATCACCTGCCTCCTGGGTTTGCGAGCCTATAAATAGGACCTTGCCCCTCCCCCTCCCCATTTGGACACACTTGGCTGAGAGCTCTCTTCTCTCTCCTACTTTGAATCTTTTTCGAGCATTTTTTTGCTTTATTTTGGAGTTCAAGTAGTCTTTCCGGTTATCCTTTTTGGATTAAATCGGTTAAGGAAGTCTCTTTTTGAGACATTTGGCGCTCGATAGTATAATAATTTTATTGTTCTTGGGAGGAGTGTTCTTATAGAGGGAGGGGACTGCCAAAAAGCGTCATCAAGGTTCGAGATATATAAAAAGCTCGCTTTGGATATTCCTTTTCTATTCCTTCTCTTTTTATCGCTTTCCTTTTATCGTTTTCCTATATGTGCATTAGAAGTTAGGGCCATGTAAATATTTAATTACTGCAAGTATATGAATAAATAGGGTAAAAGCATAATTTTTGCATCTTTATTTTAGAATTATTCCATCATAGGGAACTCGAAAGGGATGTTGTGGGGTATTAATACCTTCCCCACACGTAACTAATTCTCTTACCCAACTATGGTTATAATGGCCAAAGTTGGTTTTTTCTAAACCAACGCCTTCTTTTTTTATCCTTTTCCAATGTTTATGGTTAAAACATTGCTGGCGACTCTAAGAACCCCTTTTTACGAAAACCTCGCCTTTAAGGATAATTCAATTAATGAGAATCCTAAAAGAGATGACCATTTATTTTACAAAAATGCTAGTCTCAAACCATTGTGTCGCGACTGATCGCCTTTTTTTTTGTTCCCCTCCATTAGCGGTTGGGGACGGCGGCAACAAGGTTCTATCATTTAAAAGAGATAAAAATGCCTCTAAACTGTTTAATCTGTTAAAAATCCTTTTAATCAGTTAATATGCTCTGAAGTCTCGGATTTAACTGATATATTTACAAATTAATCGATTAAAATCAGTTAAAAACACTTCTGACACATTTTTAACTTATGTAGTTTTGAAATAATCAATTAAAACCACTTAAAATAAGTGCAAACATATTCTATCACAATTTTAATTGATACATATTCATTTTAATCGATTAAAACCACTTAAAATAGGTGTAAACATGTTCTGTCAGTATTTTAATAGAAAAATACGAATTAATCGGTTAAAATCACTTAAGGATTTTTATGAAACTGTTCTAATCGATTAAACTATGTTTTTATCAGTTAAAATATTTCTGGAAAGTATTATAGAACATTTTAATCGATTAAATGATATTTTCATCAGTTAAAACAGTTAGAAACAAAATTTTCTAATCGATTAAAACACGAATTAATCGGTTATTTAAACCAGTTTGTTAGAGAAATCTCTATATAAACAGATTTGCTTCAATGTTTGAAAAAGACATCTTTTAGAAATCATTCAAGCAATCAATAGAGATCTTTTTAAGAAAGAAGTACATTATTTTCAGTGGGAATTTTCAAAGTTCTTTCTTGAGGAAGAAGTACATTATTTTCAATGAGAATTTTTGAAGTTCTTTCTTGATGCATTTTTGTATTCTTACTTGTGAAGAAACTCATTCTGTAGTGGGATTTCTGCATCTACATAATCGGGTTTGATTGTTCTAGTTTCTTCATTCTTTCATTTCTATTTTAATTTTGTATTGTCTTGGTGTCTGGAAGATAGGGCACTAGTTCTGCAACTGGAATTTGGTTGCAGGTTGGATTCAAGAACTGGAATTTCGTTCTTGGTGCAAGTTTGCTTATGCAACTGGAATTTGGTTGCAAGTTGGGTTCAAGAACTAGGATTTGGTTCTTGGTGCAGGTTGGATTGTCTGTAATTTGATTCTATAAATCAAACTATTCAATCTAATGGAACTCAACTAGAATTTGGTTGAGAACTGGATGTAGCCCAGTGGTTTGGGTGAACCAGTATAATTCTTGGTGTTTCTTTTCCTCTTCCATCACTTTCTTTAATTCAACTTGAACTTTATTCAATTCAGTTTGGTTTTCTTGGTTTAATACTTGATTAGATTTCTTAATCTTTGAAATTGTTAATTTGTATCTGTGAAGTGCGAAAAAGTTTTTAAAGATCAATTCACCCCCCTCTTGATCTCAGCTTATAAATCTAACAATTATATAGTGAATGAACTTTTCATATCCTTTATTTTCAGTTTCAAACTCATTTCCTTTGAAAAATAATAAATTGGGTTCAATGTACATATTTTGTTCGATTTTATATTTTTAGCTCATCTAACATTTGCTCATTATTTTGGCCACAACTTTTTCTGTAAATATTATTTTTTGTTGATTCAAGTTACATTTGATTCTATATTTCTAAGGATTTTAAAAGGATATATGATATTCTAGATTTGGAATTTTGTGTTATTATTCTATGATTTTTAGAAGTTGAGGTATATTTACTAAAACTTTGTAAAGAACCCGGTGAATTAAATTTTGTATTAGTTCAACTTTTGTAATTAGACTTATGGACCTAATTAGAGTTCACATTTATGCATGTATTTGTTTTAGACTTGAGAGCATTGAAATAGTCTTGTGGTTTAAACTCATCCATAAATCATTTTATTAGATTTTCAAATTAGAAAGTATCTATACATCTTCTCTTTTCTCTCCTCTCTCATTTTTTTAACTCTTCCTCTTCTCTTTGTTTTTGAATTATTCTTGTGTTCTTCATCCATGGAGAACTAAATCATAAGGATCAATTCATGAAATAAAGAATAACTAAACTGAATTGAGTTTTGCATCAATCGTTTCTTGTTCTAAGTTTGTTTATAGGCTTCTTTGTTGATGATTTTTGAGTTTGGAGCCAATAATATATGTTTGGTTTTGCTCATTTGTCCATAGGCTTCTTTGTTGATGATTTCTTGAACTGTAAAGAGGATATAATTTTCGTTCTCAACAATGTCCCACATGTCTTTGTGATACGACTTAAAGAAAGTAATGATTTGTTTCTTCTAGTGATCAAACTTTAACCTTTGAAGAAATGTGGTTTATTGACATCATATATATTGTTTCTCATTGCTTGTAGATGAATATTTTCCCCTAGTTCTTCAAAGAACTAACCCCAAAAGGCCAATTCTAATATTAACTAAAATAACAAGTTAGCTCTAGAAAAAAGGGGGTGAATAGAGAATTTTTTTTCACAATAATTGCTTAGACTTTGTAGAGTATCATTTGATGATATTTGTTTCGAAAATGTTTCATAAAATCTTAAAGAGGATTTTAGAAACAAGTCTTAAAGAACTAAATTGTGTAAACTTGCAAACAAGATAGCAAATGAAACACTTTGAGTGTTTTTGTTCATGAAGATTTGTTTTTTTCTACATGGAAGTGTCTCTATTAATAGTCTTCATGCAATTGTAGCCATTATGAGATATAACACTAAAATTGACTTTAGGTAGTATAATTTTTAACATTGTCTCTAGGCCTTTTAAAATGTTCAACAACTTTTATGTATATGTTTGAGGAGTAAAGTAAAAAACAATGATAATGTCTTTAAATCGTTCTATTTTAATTTACCTAACTCTTTGTATACCTCAAAAAGGAAAATTTCTTTGATCAAGAATATTGTCCTTGAAGTTTATCCTGATATGATATTCAAAAAGTTACATCAACTAAAGATAAATAAGACTAACTTTTGTGCTCATAATATATGATATTCAAAAAGTTACATCAGCTAAAGATAAATAAGACTAACTTTTGTGCTCATAATATAAGACTAATGGAATATGATAGTTTGTTGTTGGTTCATTAAATGATGGGTTCTAAATATATATGGTTAAATCAAATGAGTTTCTATATATAACTAGTGTATACTTGGTGACTTGAAATTTCTTAAAATGTATCCTACATTCAAATTATGAGCACACATGTTAAGTACACACAACTTAATTGTATTTATTAGCATAAAAATTTTGGGTTTAGTGGCAAGATCAACTTCTTACAAGTTGTTCTTTTATGGATAGTTAGACCACATTTCATACAACTCAAGATATTTCCAATTTGACAATATTTACTTATTCTTCTTGGATGGAACAAGCTCATGGTTCTCTCTTCCTATGCTTTTTGGGCCTTTTGGACCCTTTTTTGTTTATTGGTGTAATAACTTTGGTTCATTCGATTTTTAGAGGGTCAGACATGAAATTACCATTATACTTCATTGCATTTTCTTTGAGTGAAGTAAAACTCTTCATTAAATAAGTCACTACCCAATTGACCATGGTGATGATGAGCTTGTCTCAGTTACCAATATTTTGTTATTAAAGAACTCCATTAGGTTATTGGTCACCACATCACATTTAGCATGATTGTTAAATACATACTTGTATCATGTGCTCCTATTGTGATTCCAAGCCACCATAAAGCATTTATGTTGATTTCCTTGATTTTTTATATTCATTTTAGCTTTCCAACCAAGTCAGATAAGTTGCCTTTGAAGCTCCCATCATGAGATTTTTCTTTAATGTGCCTCCTCCAAACTTCTTGAAGTTGTTATATAACGTTGAATACATGCTCATTATGACCATATGTTTAGTCTAGAAGAGCGTCCCTACAAAATAGCATAGTGGATAAGTCATATAATTTAAGTTTGAAATATGAAATTGTAGACTTTTTTTCACAGATAATATTATTTTAAAAAATATTTTCTAAAATAGCACATCTGGAACATTATTTACGAAAGTAGCACTGTTTAATGTTCATGTTTTTCTCACTCAAGCGAAAAATGAATCGCTTGATCGAGAGTACCTGGAACTTAAGAGTTTTGTGGGGTTTAAATTCGCTCGAGCGAAAAATTTTCGTTCGAGCGAAAAGTGCTCTCGCTCAAGCGAGACATCCTTCGCTTTCGCTTGAGCGAGGAGAGGTGAAACTAATGGGTAATCTCGGGTGTTTTCTCACTCAAGCGATTGGTAATTTTGCTCGAGCAAGCACTGATTGAAATATGTGGTGACCCAAGTTGCATTATGTGGCTAACTGCGTTGGACCTTTAACCTGTGGTCAATTCTCGCTCAAGCGACGGGTAATTTCGCTCGAGCAAGAAGTGATTGGCTAACTTAAACGCATGTGGACAATTCTCGCTCAAGCGAGGAACCCATCACTTGAGCGAGAAAATTTATAATTGATTATAATTTAAAATTAATCAATCATAATTTTAAAATAATTGAATATTTAAAATTATGACCAATTATTTCTCTCTCGCCCAAGCGAGAAATCCATCGCTTGAGTGAGGAGACCTGAAACTAATGGGTAATCTGTGGTCAATTCTCGCTCAAGCGATGAGTAATTTTGTTCGAGCGAGAATTGATTGAAATATGTGGTGACCCAAGTTGCATTGTGTGGCTAACTGCATTGAAGCTTTAGCCTGTGGTCAATTCTCGCTCAAGCGATGGATAATTTCGCTCGAGCGAGAACTGATTAAATTATGTGGTGACCGAAATTATATTATATGACTAACTGCGTTGAAGTTTTAGCCTGTGGTTAACTCTCACTCAAGTGACAATTTCATCGCTTGAGCGAGAAAACCTGCAACTAATGGGTAATCTCGGGTGTTTTTTCGTTCAAGCGATGAGTAATTTCGCCCAAGCGATAGCTTATTGAAATAATTGTTTCATAAAACCTGCAAAGGCTTATCTAATTATTTTCGTATTAAAAAATTTGTCCTTGATAATTTAAAGTTATACACTCCCTGGACTACAAATTGCAACTTGTCAGTATATCTTCGATTCAGCCATGAACAAGATTGAACAACAAAAGCACTAAAGTAAAGGATATTAACAATTTATGCAACAAACTAGTATTCCTATTATGATTTTTTGCCAATATAGTTATCCTTATTGTAAGAACAGATGAGTCCATGAGTTACTACATTGTAGGTAATCCCCACTCTTGAACTTGTGTTTTTGTTATGAAACGTTGTCCAAGAAATAGAGTTCCTGCCGGAGAAACAAAAGACTCTTTATCCAACGCATGGCCATACTCTAGGTCTTGTTGTTGAATGTGACTTTCGAAGTTAAGAAAATGTTGTGGTGGGTTGTATGGTTCCATGAAGTTTGGTGCATGTGTAGGGATATGTGGTTGTTCATCATCTGAATCATCTTGTTATTGGCTGAGAATTTCATCTTCGTCTTCATCCTCACTAAAAGGATCAATGACTTCAATTGGGAGACTAACAGTTTCGTTCTCTTGTGTGGGTAGTTCTTCGTTGATGTTGGTGGAAGGCCCACTTAGAAGTTGGGTAAAAGAGATGTAGTCATTATCTGTGAGTATTTCTGAGTCAGTGTTTGGGAAATCTTGGTAGGGTGAAGGTGAGATTTCAGGTGAGTGTGTGTTGGGGTATGAAGAAGAAGAAGTTTTAAATGTAACAAAAATTTCAATATCACATAGACTTGAGTTTGAATCATGAACATCGAACATGACCTCCACATCGTCATCATCTTTCAACTCAACAGCAATGAAGTTGTTGATCCCAACTCCGAGTCTAGTTGGACAACGAAAATGGATGGTTGCTACATTTTCGTCGGGTTCTTTCTCTAATTTTCTATGTATCAACTTCTTCAACCTTTGTAGAGAAATTCCTCTCTTTAAAGGAACAAGTTTTGCAGTCCCAGTATTGAAGGTAACTCCCTCCATGGGACATGGGTTCATGGAACCATCATAGTGGACAATAGTAGACACTACACCCATTTTAGGAGTGTGGAACAAAAAGAAGACTAAAAAGAAGAAGAAATAATGCAAAAAGTTTCAGAGATTTAGGAGTGTGCAATGTGAGAACTTCAAAGAATGAAAGTGACCTATTTATAATGAAGTCCAATGATTTGAATCCAAGGCGCCCTCACATGACTTCTGACGCACACAAAACCCAAGCAAAGTGGGTGGGTCAACATCTCTTTAAATGTGCTTTTGCTTTTGTCTAATCCAAGACTCCCTCACATGGCTTCTGTTTTTGTCTAACCTAATGCAGGGAATCCAAGATTGGAATTCTGACTTGGGTGGGTGACTCAGCATTGGATTCCTGACTTATGTGCATAAAAGGGCATGGGAATCCAAACTTGGGAGGTGCTATTTTGGGAAATTTTTTTAAACAAATTATTAATTATGTAAAAAAGTTGCAAAATAATTGATCATAATTTAAAATAATCGATTATTTTAAAATCATAATCGATTAGTTTAGCTTATAATCGATTATAAATAGTTTCAGGTTTCCTCGCTCAAGCGATGAAATTCTCACTTGAGCGAGAGCTAAAGCTTCAACGTAGTTAACAACATAATGCAACTTCGGTTACCACAAAATTCAATCAGTTCTCGCTCAAGCGAAATTACCCATCGCTTGAGCGAGAATTGACCACAGGCTAAAGGTCCAACGCAGTTAGCCACATAATGCAACTTGAGTCATCACATATTTCAATCAGTTCTCGCTCGAGCGAAATTACCCATCGCTTGAGCGAAAAACACCCGAGATTACCCAAAAAGAGTTTCAGGTCTCCTCGCTCAAGCGATGGTTTTCTCGCTTGAGCGAGAGAGAAATAATCAGTCATAATTTTAAATATTCGATTATTTTAAAATTATGATTGATTAGTTTAAATTATAATCAATTATAAGTTTTCTCGCTCAAGCGATGGATTCCTCGCTTGAGCGAGAATTGCCCACATGCGTTTAAGTTAGCCAATCACTTCTCGCTCAAGCGAAATTACCCGTTGCTTGAGCGAGAATTGACCACAGGCTAAAGGTCCAACGCAGTTAGTCACATAATACGACTTGGGTCACTACATATTTCAATCAGTGCTCACTCGAGCGAAATTACCAATTGTTTGAGCGAAAAAACATTCGAGATTACCCATTAGTTTCACCTCTCCTCGATCAGACGAAGGATGTCTCGCTTGAGCGAGAACACTTCTCACTCGAGCGAAAATTTTTCGCTCGAGCGAATTTAAACCCCACAAAACTCTTAAATTTCATGTACTCTCGCTCAATTGGTTCATTTCTCGCTTAAGCGAGAGTAACGTGAACAGGAAACAATACTACTTTCATAAATAATGTTCTAGATGTGTTATTTTAGAAAATATCTTTTAAAATAGTATTATCTATGAAAAAAAGTCTGAAATTATAACCAATTTATAGCTATGTAGATTTGACATAATAACCCATTAATTTGTTTGTAGACATCCAATATCATCAAACAATAATGTTAGGAAACATCACCAAGTATCCTTACTTTTTGTGTCCATAACCTAAAAGATAATAAACATGTTTTATTCATTTCCATCTTCTACCAACTACTGCTACCAATCATTTTCCTCCATATTTTTAGGTTTGGTGTTCAATGTCTTTAATAATTTCATTCTTAGTGATTCTCTATTTGCTTTCAACCTATCAACTATTTGTATTGTTACCCACATTAATTTAACATTTTTGTTCGACAATATTCTATGACAATCATGCTTAATCTTGTAAAGAAATATTTGAAAAGTATGACTTCCTCCAAGTCTACTAACATTTATTATAAACCCACATTCTTGATGACAAACAATATTTACTCTTTATTTTTCATTTCACCATTCACTTGTTTGCCATTCAAAACAAAATGTACCATAATTGCTTCCTTAAATGGTGAACTAAATTTCATTCCTATGGTGAATTCAAAGTTAGTCTTCATTTCTACATCTTAAAATGTTTCAGTTTCTTCAATTCTAATTCACCATCCTCATCCCCATTATAACTATTGAATTCTTAAGGAATGTAGTCACTTTCTATTTTCTCATGCATTATCAAATTTTGCACCGTCTTCTTTTACCTTAACCTCAATGATTATGTTATCATAAGAATAAAGTAATTTCTCAATAACTACTATTTTATCCTCACCATCATAAGATACGTTAAGGTCAATGAAACAAGTTGATCTTCTTTTATATTTTTGTTTAATTTATTTTTTTACATTAGTTTTATCATCATTTGCATCAAATGTATTACTAAATAATTTTTTACTAGATATAAAGTTTAGGATATTCAATGTCAACATACACCTCAATTTCATTTATAATTATATAATAATAAGATAACTCGATAACATATTTGTCATTTTTAAACTTTAATGTCTATCTCATTCATAAAAAAATAAATTAATAATTATATGAGTGATTCTATAAATTTTTAATTTGAATTTTTTCTTTTTTAAATGAATATATTTTTATTTTTTATATTTTTCTGAAATGAATAAATATATCTTTTACTTTATTTTATTTATTTTTTATTTTTATATTTTTTTCATATTTTATTTCCTGTTACTGAACAAGAAAATATAAAATATTTAAAAATAAAAATAATATAATTTTACAATTGATAAGTAAAAAATAAAAATAATATAATTTTACAATTGAAAAGTAAAAAAAAAAACTATAAATTAGTATAAAAATAAATAGTTTATAATTTTTTTATAAATTATTTTAAGATTTTAAAATTCCTGAATACGATTTGAGTATGGCAAAATTTTTAAAAAAGTAAAAAAAATATATATTAGAAACAAAGCTAACAAGGATGGATTTAATTTTAAAAGATTTTAAAATATGTAAAGTGTTTCCTTTTTTTTTAATTAGATGTTTCAATAAATTTGATTTATTTTAAGAATATCCTTTTGCTTTTCGTCTTTTCTCTTTTATTTATATTGACGTGCGCCAATTTTGTTTTTATTTTTTTACTGAACGTCTTAAAAAATCCAAGTGATGATAATTGTTGTTATTTTAATAATTTTTGTTTTTGAAATACATTAAATTTAGATGAGATTTTACCATTTTTTTAAAGAATTATTTTAAACCGGTTTTTTTCCCACCAATTAAGAACATTAATACTTAAACCTTTCTAGCTAAAGTCTAGATGAACATACATCAATGAAAAAAATGCATTAATGCACTAAAAAAGAAAATTCGTAAAAAATTATGTGCTAAAAACGAAAATTTATCAAAAAAATTGTTTTATGAAAGAAAAAACAGGTTAAATAAATTAATGTTATATAAATTTAATGATCCAGATTAAGATATCTACATAAGCACTTAACAAAAGTTATTAAAATTAAACAGAAATAAATCTATTATATGAATATTAAATAAGTTTTATTACTATACTAAAATTGAAAATTTTCAAAATATTTTATATAAAAAATCAATTAGTTTGTCATAACATTATCTTTGACACGAAATATTTTTCTGTCAAACTCCCAATCAGTTGAATTCAAGAATTTAAATCTGTTCAGAATAATTACTCAAACACATTTTTTATTTATTTAGATAATATAAACCTCCATTAAATTATAATTACCCTTGTTCTCAAACATTCACTACTAGAAAATATACTTTCAACGTCATTGTTTAACGCTCGGTTACATTTTAGCCGACGTTGAAGATGCTTTCAACGTCGGTTGGTCAACAACCGACGTTGAAAGTCGAATTTTACACATTCTACGTCGTTTTAGCATGCATGACGTGGAAAAGTAGGCTTTCGACGTCGGTTATGCGCTCACCCGACGTTGAAAACCCTTCTGAACTCATTATGACCGATCGAATACAAATATGACCGATCGAAACCGAATGTGATCGATCAGATTTTAATTATGAGCGATCGAAGTTTTTCAATCGATTAAAACCACGTTTCAATCGATTAAAATCTCTTAAAGGGTCAGGATGATCGATCAGAATCCAGTTATGACCGATCGTAACTATTTTAATCGATTAAATCTCGTTTCAATCGATTAAAACATATGAAATCGAGTTTCAACGTCGGTGCAGGTATAACCGACGTCGAAACCCCGTTTTCCCATTTGAATAGGCTACCATATGCATTTTTGTATCTCCCCTTACTCTCCAAGATCGCGCCCACTCCCCTTACTCTCCAAGCATCGCGGCCACCACCTACCACCGTCATTTGGACTCTCCGGATGCCCTCCCTCACGTCGCCACCGCGCACCGCGTGACACCCCCGTCGCAAAGCACCTCCACCCCACCGCAGCTTCCACCCCACCGCGACGCTAGTCGCCCACCGCGAAGCTAGTCGCCCACCCTCCACCCCCATTGCAGCCTCCACCCACATTGCATTGTCCGCTCACCACGGCCTCGACCCTAGTGCCGCATTGCATCCTCCACCTCCACCCCAGGCAGCGGCCGCTTCTGCTTTCTCGTGGTGCGAACCTTCATCGCCGCCTTAAACCACAGGTACGATGTTGTTGCACTTATATTTGTTGGGCAAAGTCATACAATTTTACTTACTACATTTCATAGGTAGAGATTGTTAGTCATTTGTCGTTAACTCGTTGATTCAATTCTTAGTCATATTATAGTTTTTTTCAATGTATTGATGATGTGTACAATTATACTTGAACCGCTTGAATATGCCCGTGGGGCTTTTTATTGTCAGGTTTCACTGTGTCATTTAAAATTGTTGCCAAAAAACAAAGGAAACTCTACTGGATTTTTGTTAGAAATTAATCATGAAGTGTGAATTTCGAAAACTACATATAACAATGTAGTTATATAAGTGATGGTAGTAACAATGAAAACTCTATAATTTCAATTTATACAAATTTGATTTTGACCAAAAAATAGACGAAATTCCGTTGAAATTTCGTTACAAATTAATCTACTTTGGTATAGATTTCATTAGAGATAACGATTATTAGTAATAATCGTTTTATGGGTTTCTCATTTGTAGACTCCAATTCCAAAATGGATCGAAGTTGGGTAAATGCAAGTCGTATTTCACAAGAGTATGAGAATGGAGTTGAAGAATTTTTGCGATTTGCCGAACACAATGGCACCAAGGTTAATGGAAAATTGTATTGTCCATGCGTTAACTGCGTTAATGGGAGAGTACACACACTAGAGACAATACGGGAACATCTTTTATGTGATGGGATAATGAAGAATTATATCCTATGGACATGGCATGGTGAAGTGATTCATACACCAATAGTAACACAAGCCGAGGAAGAGGAGGATATGACAATGGAAGATCGAATAGAAGACATGATTCGTGATGTAGGTCAAGAGAATTTTCTCGCAAGCACATGCCGCTGTCTATGATAAATTGAAGATAGATTCGGAGATACCTCTGTATGCCGGATGTACAACATTCACGCGATTGTCACTCGTATTGAGATTGGTCAATTTGAAGGCCAAATTTGGTTGGAGTGATAAAAGTTTCACCGAGTTACTAGAAGTTTTGAAAGATATGCTCCCAAGCGATAACACCTTGCCCGATCGTATGTATGAAGCCAAAAAAATACTTTGTCCAATGGGTTTACAAGTATAAAAAGATACATGCTTGCCCTAATGATTGTGTATTATACGTAAAAGAGTTTGAAAGCCTACATGAGTGTCCAAGATGTGGTGTATCGCGTTACAAATTGAAAGACAAGGATGATAATAGCGAATGTATTGATAGAAAGAGACCTCCCTGCAAAAGTTATATGGTATCTTCCAATTATTCCAAGATTGAAGCGATTGTTTGCCAATGGAGAAGATGCCAAGAATATGATATGGCATTCAACCGCACAAAAACGTGATGGATTGCTTTGTCATCCCGCCGATTCTCCACAATGGAAGAAAATTGACTCGTCTATTTCCAAGTTTTGGCGAGTGATGCAAGAAATGTTAGACTTGGACTAGCCACAGACGACATGAATCCTTTTGGTAACTTAACCAAGTAATCACGACTCATGGCCAGCTTCTTTTAGTGATTTACAACCTTCCACAATGGTTGATTTTCAAGCGCAAGTACGTGATGTTATCCATCATGATTGCAGGTCCAAGACAGTACGGTAATGACATAGATGTTTATCTAAGTCCGTTAATAGATGACTTAAGGCTATCGTGGGAGGAAGGAGTGGATGTGTTTGATGCATATCAACAAGCAGAGCTTCAAGTTACATGCAATGTTATTTTGTACTATCAATGACTTCCCAAAGATATGGAAACTTGAGTGGGTATAGTGTCAAGGGTCATCATGCTTGTCCTATTTGTGAGGAAGATACAAGTTTTCTACAATTGAAGCATGGAAAAAAGACTCGTGTATAATAGGCACTGTAAAATTTCTTCCACATAACCACCCATATCGAAGATTGAAGAAAGCTTTTAATGGTCAATAGGAAGATAAAATTGCCAAACAACCTTTAACTCGGTGAACAAGTTTATGAACGGGTTAGAAACATTAATGTTGTCTTTGGAAAGACTAAAAAACAATCGTCCGATAAAAGGTTGTGGAAAAAGAGATCAATTTTCTTTAACCTTCCATATTGGAGTCATCTAGATGTGAGACATTGCATTGATTTTATGCATGTGGAGAAGAACGTATTTGATAGTCTCATTGGCACACTATTGAACATTAAAGGAAAAACAAAGGATGGAGTCAAAGCTCGTCAAGATCTATGTGAATTGGGAATACGTCCGTAATTACATCCAAGACCCGAAGGCAAGAGAACATATTTACCACCAGCCTTGTCACACATTGTCAAAGAAGGAGAAGACTAGTTTATGTCGGTGTCTTCACAAGTATTAAAGTGCCACAAGGATACTCTTCAAATATTAAGAGTCTTGTGTCCATGAAAGATCCGAAGCTAGTTGGGTTAAAGTCGCATGATTGTCACGTTTTGATGCAACAACTCTTACCCGTAGCTATACGTGACATATTGCCAAAGAATCTACGACATGCAATTATGCATCTTTGTTTCTTCTTCAATGCTATATGTGCCAAAGTAGTTGATGAAAAATCATTGGAGCAAGCTTGGAAAATGAAGCTCGTGGTTATATTATGTCAGCTTGGAGATGTATTTTCCTCCATCATTTTTTTACATTATGGTGCACTTAATAGTTCATCTTGTAAGAGAGATAAGACCGTGTGGTCCGATTTATTTGAGGTGGATGTACCCAATTGAGCGATGTATGAAGATCTTTAAAGGGTATACAAAGAATCCATATAGACCTGAAGCTTCTATTGTTGAAAGGTATATTGCAGAAGAAGCTATAGAATTTTGTTCTGAATATTTAGGAAAGGCCCTAGCAAGTGGGTGTACCTACTCAACGACATGATCATAGAATAAATGGTAAGGGCACTTGTGGGGTCAAAATACAATAAAAAAATGCTAGTGAGTTGACCAGGGCACACTTGTATATTCTAAACAACACAGATGAAATTCTTCCTTACATATCTCGCTCATCAATCAATATTGAAGACCCTCAACCCCAAAATGAGTGAGCGGTGGTTGGTTAATGAACATAATAATACTTTTGTTAGTCGGTTTAAAACAAAAATCTTTTCCGAGGACAATGCATCCGATACTTTGAAATGGCTAGCACATGGTCCTAAACGAACGTCGTGACTTGGACTGGGTATGACATTAACAAATACTCATTCTACACAAAGTTACAAGATGAAAAAGTACAGTCCAAAATAAGTGGAGTATCTATTGAGGCGACATTCATGCACTTTTCTAGTTCAAAGGATAAGAACCCAATTATGGCGTCTATGAGTTACTTTGGAGTGATTGAGGAGATTTGGGAGGTTGACTACATTCAATTCGTAGTTCCTATATTCAAATGTAAATGGATTGATATTAATACCGGTGTTCAAACCGATGAAATGGGATTCACTTTGATAGACCTTAAGAAGATAGGACATAAGGAGGAACCATTCATAATGGCGTACCATGCAAAACAAGTTTTCTATGTAACTCGATCCATGTAATGACAGATGGTCAGTGGTACTCCAAGCAAAAGGGAATGATGTTATGCATGAAGAAGATGATGAATTAGATGATATTATTAACATCCCCACTCCATCACTGGATGCCTAGTAGTATTGATGATATGCAAGAAGATTTGGTTCATGCTATTCGTAAAGATCATGATGAAGGCATATGGGAAAACTTAACTATTTAAGTTATGTGTTCATAACTAATTTGTGTTTATATTGAAAATATGTGATAAATTGTGTTTATATTTCAAATATGTGATAAATTGTGTTTATATTCCAATTTATGCAAAAACTTAACTTAATTTTTTTTTTAACAGGCAAATGGCATCTCCTCCACCATCTCCTCCAAGATCTCCTCCAAGATCTCCTCCAGCATGTCCACCCCCCCCATCTCTAAAGAGGACTCGACAAGCCACACGGTTGAAAAAGTTGACCGTTCGTCATATGGCAGGAGATAAGTTGGTCGTGAGTGTGGATCCAAAGACCGGCAAAATATCGGGGCCACATCACACTCAATTTAGGTCCTACTTGGGTACTCTTGCTAGAGAAAAGGTATGTAATTTTTTAGAGTTTTTAACTTGTTATGCATATATGGTCAAGCATATGTAAATGGATTGATATCTAACGTTTTAAGTTCATAATTAGGTATCTATTTTGCATCCATCTTGGGATTATGTTGAGGAGACTTGCAAAAATTTAATTTGGCAAGATATTTTGGTGAGTTTTGTTAACTCGTTAAATTATGTTAAGTTAAGTTAGATCCTAAACTTTGTTATCCTAATTTATTTTGTTGTTTTTGCATAATCACTTTGATATTGTTAACTCGAACAACTTAGGAGAAAAGTCATGTCATCTATTGCCAAAATGTGGAGGCAATTCAAGTCGACATTGACTTCAAAATGGATTTTTAATGACCAAGCCATTAGCAAAGGATTAACTCCTTGTCAGCGTTATGGCATAGATGAGGAAACTTGGAAGCAGTTTGTCGGAGTAGGACCGGTCCACAATGGGAGGTATGTTACTATTTAAAAAACTTTGGTATGTTTCCATATTGTCTTATTAATTTAGCACATTGTAATATGATATTATGTTGCAGGAGAAGCGAATAAAAGGAAAGGAGATTCGGAGGTTGAATGTGGCCCCCCACTATCCGTCTCGTGGGGGTATGATTTGTTGACGCAACGCATGATGAAGGAGAAGGCTAAACTCCGAGAAGCCGAGTTAGCCTCTTCCGGTGTAAGCCAGGAAGAAATTTCCCCACCATCTCCTCCAAAACGTCATCAAAAATGGAAGAGGGCTCTGCAAAAGGCCTCCGGTGAAATGACATCAGAGGAGGCCCGCTTGATTGCTGAGCGGATTGTAAGTCAAATTAGTTTCTTTCAACCTCATTAACCATGCTTTGTCATTCATCAATTTTTTTTACAATATATAATGCTCAATTGTAGGATTCTTTAGAGGAGCAAGATACACAGGGAACATTCGTTCCCCGTGGTCGTGAAGATATATTAACTATCGCTATTGGACGCCCGTAACACCCGTGGCGTGTTCGTGCCGTTGGAGCCGGTGTGGGTATTCGAGCATATTTTGGAGCTCCATCATCGGACCATACCCACACCACATCATTGAGCCGACAGGAGATGGCCGGATTGGAGGAGAGTCTAACAGCTGAAGCCGAGACCAGCGATGGTTGAAGAGCCGACGACGACGCCGACACCGCCCATTACCACACGAGTTCGGGAGGAGATGATGCGTGTATTTGGTTCAAGTCTAGCATCCATAGGTGTCACACGACCTACCCACCCACCTATGGATGTTCCTCCTCCATCTCGCCGCACGAGTTAGCACTAAGGGTAGTCAGTGCTTGAGCCAAATACTCGCTGATCAAGAGCTTCCTGCTACTAATCGAGAGGTTGTTGTTGTTGTTGCAGTACATCGACCACTCGTGTATGTGTGGATGATATCTTAATGACAAAAATTCATGTGCATATTAAATAATTAATGTCTTATTTTTGTGTAATCGAGTCGATGTGAATTTTATGTTGATGAGGATGGATCCGAACCACGATTGGTGGCGGTTGGTTCAATTGAAGAGGGGGCCTCTACAATTCATAGTGTGCCTTTAGCACCTAACTTGGCCAAAGTGGTCATTGAAGAGGTTCGAGATGCTTATGCTCTTGTACCTGTGCCTACGTACGAGGTGATGACAAGTGGGACAGACCCTCCGGACCTTCATTGCATGGCCTAGACATCTAATCGGGCCTATTTTGAAAAAGGTTTGCATATACTTTCTGTTAATTATCATATGTAGTCTCGGTACTATTTTTTATTATTTCTCAAGTCAATGTTATTTTATGTAGGATGTTCAGAAGCCACCCCAGTTGCCTAAACCGGTTCCTACTTCCCATACTAGTAAAGGTAAGGAAGTAGATGTCCCGAGAAAATCCAAATTTTCAACTACTATCTGTTGTCCCACGGTTGTATATTCAATCTTTTCAAGTGAAGTGGGATGTTGATAAGTTAGGGGTAGACAATAAGAACTTTCCCCTTTACATTGACCACACCGATGCTCGTGGAGATAGCAGTTGGCAATCGTTGTCTAAACATAGCAGTGTTACAATTTTGGACAATGTAAGTATTTATTTTTATTTACTAATTATGTTATTTGAAGTTATCGTCATATTTAATGTACATTGAACTGACTACTTTAGGATGATGAATGAATTGTCGGAGGAACAACGCACCCAAGATGTGTATGGATTTTTTGAGCCCCAATCCATACAAAAATCAAGAAACAAGAGAGAAGAAGTTCAAATATACATCCAAAATTGGATGATGAAGTCGAGGAAGAAAGTTTACTTGGGTGCTTACCACCATCAGTAAGTATTTAAGCGTATGAAATTATTCGCATTAAATTTTATAGTGTATTGTATTATCCTAACTTTTTGTAATGTAAGCGTAAATCATTGGCGGTTGTTGGTTGTTTGCCCAAAGCGAGAATGTCGTGGCTTGGTTCTCGCTCACTGGGCAAGAAACCCGATGCAGATCTTAAAAACATTGTAAACAAGTACACATTCTTATAATAATTTAAACAATTATTAATTGTTTTGTTACTTAATTGTTTCATTATATCTTGTATTGCACGAGTGCATTTAAGGTTTGCAATACAATTGATGGAGTACACACAAGCAAAAGCACGACTCAGATTGGATTTTTGTTAATGTAAGTCATTTTATATTTATGTATTATATCATTCATTTTATATGTTAAATTAATATATTATTTTTTGTAGTGTAATAGGCAACCAGGATCTTATGAGTGCGGATATTATGTTATGCACTCGGATGTGGCTGATTGTTGTTAGCAAGATTGAGGATACATGGAATCAGGTTTGCTTAAATTTAGTATTCAATAAAAGACCCAGATATTGTGTCATTGGATACTCGTTAAATTATCTTTTTTCTTGTAACAGTGTATTTTCAGACAGGGAAGCATTGCCCATAGAGACCATTGACGATATTAGAAACACATGGGCCGATAAGTTTGTTAAAGTTAGAAGTATGCAAGTTTAGTTATTAATTTAGTACTTAGTTTAGTAGTTAGTTTAATAGTTAGTTTAGTAGTTAGTTTAGTAGTTACTTTAGTTACTTTACTAGTTAGTTTATTAGTTAGATTAGTAGTTAGTGTATTTGGTAGATAAGTAGTTGGATACACTATAATTTTGGATACAATTTTATTTTTGGATGCACATTCAATTGTTTATATCTTGTACATTGTCTCGCTGGGTTGTATTCAAATTTGCGGTATGTATATATACAAACATTGGGTACCCTGTATAAACAAAGCGTCCATTTAAAAAAAAAAGACTTTCTACGCTCGGTTCATACCATAACCGACGTAGTAAACACGTACTCGCTTGAGCGACGATTGTACTCACTTGAGCGACGAAAGCTTCAAACAAAGGGGACTCTCGGGTTCCATCTCGCTTGAGCGACGATTGTACTCGCTTAAGCGACGAAAGCTTCAAACAAAGGGGACTCTCGGGTTCCATCTCGCTTGAGCGACGAGTGTACTCGCTAAGCGACGAAAGCTTCAAACAATGGGGACTCTCGGGTTCCATCTCGCTTGAGCGACGAGTGTACTCGCTTAGCGACGAAAGCTTCAAACAAAGGGGACTCTCGAGTTCCATTTCGCTCGAGCGACGAGTGTACTCGCTCGAGCGACGAGTATACACTTTCAACGTCGGGTATGAATAGCCGACGTTGAAACCTAAACTTTCAACGTCGGTTATCTATACCGACGTTGAAAGTGTATACTTTCAACGTCGCTTAATACTAACGTCGGTTGTATAACCGACGTTGAAAGCCTTATATAAACGACGTTGAAAGGCATATCTGTAGCAGTGATTATCGTATCCTAATATTTTTGTATTATATTCAACATCAAAGACACTTTATTTTCAGCTATAAAAATAAATTCATAAATTACATATAACACATATACAATTATATATTAAATTAGAATATAAAGATAAATTAATATAATTATTTTATCAAGTTAGTTTTTCATATATCTTAAAATAAGTTTAATATGATAAATTAATACTTAAAAAATATATTAAGTTATATAAAAAATTTATGATTTAAATTACGTAAAATTTATTTAAATTAGACTAGTTAATAAATAATCATTTTATAAAATAATAATTATATTTTAAATAAAAATAATATTATTTAATTATAAAAAATATATATGATAAATTAATTTGATTAAATATTAAAATATAAAAAAAATATTTATTAAATTGAAATAATAAAGAAAAATTATTTACAAAAAATAACAAGAAATTTGTAGGTCTAAATAACATTAATTTTTTAATTTATCTTAACCTCGTCACGCTACAGGTGTCGCGAGGATTCTTACATCGTGTAGCTGTGATTCCATGTGTACGCTGGATTCGCTCGGTGCAGTTCAGCACTCCTGGTTATACAACTTAAAAAAATTAAGCCTCTACTAAAATAGAGAGTAGAGAGAGAAACAGACACAAAACATTTTATCGTACCTACAAAGGTATTATTTTGTTCGATGAGATTCTCCCCTTTTTTCTTTTCTTAATTTCCTATGTGGGATTGTTAAATTCTTGCTTGGGTGTAATTAGTTTGTGAAATTGCTTTGTTGCCTTGAATTTCTTTTGGGGTTGATGTTGGTGGTTGTTCTATGCAAGTTGTAGCTGATTCTGAACTTGTTTGAGCCTTGGTTTTCCTTATGCTATAGTCATTGATTTTCTTTGCTTCTTATTTTTCTTCCTTTTTCTGGGTTTTGATATCTCTCTCTCTCTCTCTCTCTCTCTCTCTCTCTCTCTCTATATATATATATAGATAGATATATAGATATATAGATATATGTGTGTGTGTGTATTTTTTCTTTTTTATTGTTTTTGGTCGAAATATTTTTGTTTTGCTTTAAAAAATCAAGGCTTTTTGGTGTGCAATGGCCCGATTCAGTGTTGTTTATCGCTTTCTTTTTTAAGTCGAAGATGGTTCCATATATAGCATTTTCCTTTGTCCTGAATTTCTTCATTCATAAAAAGAATAAAGAAACTGTGTCCATACTTTCTTTCACCTTTTTCAGGTAATCAGGATTGTGTTCGGCTTGAAAAGGACCATTAAAAGATGGTTGATCCAAAGGGTAGTTCGACGTGGTTAAAATGTATAAATGTCAGTGACATATGGCAGGATCATGGGGTATATGGAGCCCTGGCAGCTATAGCCATAAGCATCCTTGTTCCTGTTTTGTTTTCAGCTTTGTTCTTTGGAAATAAAAAAAGAAAAATAAGAGGTGTGCCTGTAGACGTTAGTGGTGAGGCAGGTTATGCAATACGTAATGCTAGAAAGACTGAGTTGGTTGAAGTTCCTTGGCAAGGAGCTCCAACCATGGCTCATCTGTTTGAGCAATCATGTGATAAATATACCCGGAATCGATTTCTTGGAACCAGAAAACTAATACAAAGAGAGTTTGTTACATCTAGTGATGGCAGGAAGTTTGAGAAACTTCATTTAGGAGACTATGAATGGGAAACCTATGGAGAAGTATTTACTCGTGTGTCCAATTTTGCATCTGGTCTTCTTAAGTTAGGTCATTCTATAGATAGCCGTGTTGCCATTTTCTCTGATACAAGGTCTGAGTGGCTCATTGCTCTTCAGGTAAATTTGCTTCACCAGTCATTCCATTTTCTTTTGGTTTAACTGTTCTGCCTTCACACATTGTAATGAAGATCTTGCAAAACTTCAGGGTTGCTTCAGGCAGAATGTAACAGTTGTTACTATTTATGCTTCTCTAGGAGAGGATGCCCTGATCCATTCACTAAATGAGGTAGGAAATTATCATCTCAAGCAAAATTTAGTTGATAGTTGATGATTGAATTAACTAAAAGTGATGGGCATGTCTCACTTGAAGCTTTGGAATGTGAACAGACTGAAGTGTCTACTCTGATCTGTGACTCCAAGCAGTTGAGGAAGTTGGATGCAATAAGATCAAGAATAACATCTTTACAAAATGTTATTTACTTTGAAGATGATGATAAAGAAGATGCTTTCTCAGGAAGTTCAAGTGGTTGGACAATTGCATCTTTTAGTGAAGTTGAGAAACTTGGGAAAGAAAGTCCGGTTGAGCCAACCCTACCTTCCAAGAATGGTATTGCAGTTATCATGTACACAAGTGGCAGTACAGGTCTGCCAAAGGTTTGTTTCTTGTTCAACTTTTGTTGTAGGTTTCGTCTCTTTCTGTGTTTGATACTTGTGATTTGCTGCATACTTGCAAAATGTTTTCTCCAGACTCCAGAATCATGGTGATTAAATGTCTCAGCAGCCTGATGCCTGTTGAATAATGTAATTCATAAGCATGACTGCTTGATTCTGACTTGGGTCTTGGCATGACATTGTTGTCAACATGTTTTTGGGTGGTAAATTATAATATTAAGTCATTCTACAATCATGATTAAAATTCCAACATTGAGAGTTAAGAGTATCCCCAACAGCTCGGTGTGTTTACCTTTGATTTGATGGAGTGTTAACAATTTTGTAATCACTCAGGGTGTTATGATTACTCATGGGAACATTGTAGCTACTACAGCAGCTGTTATGCCAGTGATTCCAAATCTTGGTAGCAAGGATGTGTACCTGGCATACCTGCCACTTGCCCATGTTTTTGAAATGGCAGCAGAGGTAATTTCTTCTTAGTCTTCTTCTAACTGTAAAAGTAGTTGATGATATTATCTTCAAGACTCTAACATACTGTGGTTGTCCAGTCAGTAATGCTGGCTGCAGGTTGTGCAATTGGTTACGGCTCTCCTCTGACTATGACTGACACTTCTAATAAAATCAAGAAAGGAACTAAGGGAGATGCCACTGTATTGAAGCCCACACTATTGACAGCAGTACCAGCTATTCTTGATCGTATTCGAGATGGAGTTGTAAAAAAGGTGTGAATCAGACCAATGCTCTACACGGGCACTCTTTCTCACACATATTGTTAATTACTCTCCTTCCTTTCTATTTTGTATCCAACCATTTGAATTGTCGGTATAGCTACACCAAATGAGTGTGCTCTTCCTTTTTTCTCAACTTAAAAGTCTAATAAAGGATAGGAATGAAATTTCACTTACAACACCTAGGAGCTAGTGGCTAAATTGACGAATTTGTTAGGCTTGTATCTGGAATTTAATTGTATATTTTTTATATAAATATTAGAGATTTCATAATAGATGTTTGTGGGGGGAGTAACAACAACGTAGTATTTTTTCATTAAGGCTCGCTAAATGATCAAATAATTCTATTGATCGGTTAAAACTATTTTTTCCATAAATCTATTTTCAAAATGATTTTCTATTTTTTTTTTTATCTTTGTTAAGGTTCCAACATAAAACCAATTGGCAATATGTGGAGTAGTCTAACATGTATTTAAACCATACCAAATGACATGAGGTAGGCGATGTGAGACTTTCAACACACCCCCTCCAACAAAGCCTGCCGGACCAGGCAAAGGGTACTTTTGACCCAACTAAAGGACAACTTTTGGCCCATAACAATAACCGGAAAGATGTTAGGCTTTGGCTCTGATACCATGTTAAGGTTCCAACATAAAACCAATTGGCAATATGTGGAGTAGCCTAACATGTATTTAAACCATACCAAATGACATGAGGTAGGCGATGTGAGACTTTCAACAATCTTCATCTCGCCTTTTTATTCAATGGAGCTAGGACAAAAAAAGTAGCTCCTTGAAAGAATAAAGGAAGACATAGTAGTTATTTTAGTCCATTAGAACAATTAGTTAGTTAGACTATAGGCATGGTTATCAAACTTGTGAATTAATTTGCTAACTTGGACGAGTTTGCGAGTCATACAGTGGGCCATGGGTCAAATCATGTATCAACTCGTTTTTGGTGTAAGCTTGTGCTAACTCAGGTAAACTTGATCAGACTCGCAAGTTCACCATTGACTCAGCGAGTTAGATCGCATCTTCTTAATGATGTTAAAACGCACATCTTCCTCCCCCATTTCATTTTTACTATGTATCTTCTTTCTCTAGTCCCATATCTCTCTGCACGTGTCTTCTATCCCAGCTGTGTGTCTCCCTTTGCTGCAGCTCTGCTTCTCCCTCTGCATCTTTATGTCTCTCTGTTCTCTGCATCAGAGTGTTTTGGGCTCTGCTTCTGTGTACCTACCTGATTTTCTCCTCCATGTTGCATGATGTCTAGGATATGCATCTCCCTTCATTCATCCTCAACATCTTGTATCTATTTTGATTTTTTTTTATTTGGTTTGTAATGTGACTCTATTGAAATTCTGTTCTCTTTTAATTTTGGGGATTGAAATTGAAGTGTTAAAATACATTTTCGCCTCCCTTTTTATTTTTCAATGTTTAGCTCTTTGCCAATGTTGGGTTATTAAGATTAAGATAGTATGTGTAACAAATGTGACTATCATTTTTTTTGTTTAGATTTATTTTTTTCTTAATTCTTTTTCATGTTTAATTGCTTCCTAAAATTATAAAGTATTTGGAATTGGGCTTGGTTCAAATTCTATTGATGCCAATGTAGCTACATGGTAACTTCCAAAGAGTAAAAATACTTATTAGTGTCATGGAATTATTGATTACTACTTTACTTAATTATGATATTTAAATATTGAATTGTGTTGAATATAGGAAAAAACTGTATAGGGTTAATTTTCCTTATGTATTTACCACACATAGGGCAGTGTATTTATAATAAAGAAAGGTACTCCTCAAAAGAGTAACGAGAATACAAATAAGGTAAATAAAAAGATATTATTTGATATTGTGAGAAATCAAATAGTATTTTAGGAAAGAATAAATAAGGAAATTTGTATATTTCCTTGTAATCTGAACAAATTTGAATAATTAGGAACAATCCCATAAATCAAGGGATCCTAGCATAAAATAGAGTTATTATATTTCCTAAAATAGTTTAGGTCTCTTGTATATATCTTGTATCATCTCTTTGTATTAAAATAAAATATATCATATTTCGGTTAATCTATTTTTCCAGATGGTATCGAGCTTCAGATCTAGGAAGCTCTGTCTGCGCTCGATAAACCCTAAGACGGCGACTGCATTGCTCGCGCATATTTTGTAACCCTAAGACGGTAGCCTGCATTGCTGCTGCATTTTTCTTAATCCTAAGACGACAGCCTACATTGCTGCTGCATTTTTCTTAATCCTAAGACGACAGTCTGCATTGCTGCTGCATTTTTCATAATCCTAAGACGACAGCCTGCATTGATGCTGCATTTTTCATAATCCTAAGACGACAGCCTGCATTATTGTTGCATCGCACCTTTTGCTATAATGTCAAGGGAAGAGGAGATAGAAAGGGTGAAAACCATTCTTAGTAAGCTGGAAAAACCTACGGGTATGTGTTCTTTGGCATACTCGGGTAAGTTTCCACCTTCTTTTGGATTAAATGTCTCGGATACGCCTTTTAACCATTATTGGATATTGGACTCGGAGCCACAGATCACATGACACCATTAGCCAAACACTTCTCCACATATTCCCCATGTCCCAGCAACAAGAAAATTGCCACGACGAGATGGAACCCTTATAACTGCAGCTGGTCAAGGAAATATCCAAATCAATCCTTTAATAACCTTAAAAGACGTTCTCCATGTCCCAAAGTTGTCCACGAACCTAGTGTCTATACAAAAACTTATAAAGGATTTGTCATGTAAAGTTGTTTTTTCTAATGATCATTGTGTATTTCAGGATAAGGATTCGGGGAGGATGATTGGACATGCTAGAGAATGGAATGGCCTTTATTATCTCGAAGATCCAAGTCTGCCCGAGCAAGAATAGAATCCCTCACTCCTTCATATCCGAATCCTTGATGACCAACAGAGAAAAAATCATGCTTTATCATTGTCGGTTGGGACATCCCTCTTTTGGAGTGATCAAAATTATATTTCCCTCTCTGTTTACCAAGTTAGATGTTGAGAGTCTTCATTGTGAGGTGTGTGAACTTGCTAAGCACAAACGTATATCTTTTCCAATAAGTAATAGAATTAGCAATTTCCCTTTTTATCTTGTTCATACCGATGTATGGGGACCTTCTAATATTCCAAATGTGTCCGGTACTCGATGGTTTGTCACCTTTATAGATGACTCGTACAAGGGTCACTTGGGTTTTCCTACTTAAACAAAAATCGAAGTCGGTTCTGTCTTCCTAAACTTCCACTCCATGATAAAAAATCGGTTTGGTGTTAATATTAAGAGGCTTAGGTCGGATAATGCCAAAGATTACTTCAATCATGTCCTTAATTCTTTTTGTCAAAAAGAAGGTATAATTCATGAGTCCTCTTGTGTCAAAACACCACAACGGAATGGGGTCGCAGAGAGGAAAAATGGACATCTATTAAATCGGACTCGGGCATTGTTGTTCCAAAAAAGTGTCCCAAAAAATTTCGGGGGAAGTCTGTCCTTACGAGCAACATACCTTATCAATAGACTACCCTCTAGAGTCTTAGGATCAAAAAGCCCTATGGAAGTTTTGTCGTCTTTCTATCCAAACTTGTCTACTACAAATAATCTTAAACCAAGAATTTTTGGGTGCATCTCATATGTCCATATTCATAGTACGGACGGGGAAAACTTGATCCTAGAGCCTTAAAGTGTGTCTTTGTTGGTTACTCACCCACTCAAAAAGGGTATAAATGCTACCACCCCCATCCAAAAAATTCTTTGTGTCTAGGGATGTTACCTTCAATGAACAAGAGGGCTATTTCCATCAACCTTATCTTCAAGGGGAGAGTTTCGGGAAGATAAGGAAAGTAGTGATTCTGGTTTTCCCATTCTTCCAAACTTGACATTTGAACCTAAACAAGATCAAATTGAAGATCAAATTGAAGTTGTAACAAATGAAACAAGTCAAGGAATTGGTCAAGCAAAGGAAGTTGGTCAAGAAAGTGAAATTAATTGTGAAGGCTGATCAAGAAGATGTTGAAAGCTGGAAAATTTGATAAGAAGTCTGGTGTACTCAAGGAAGACTAAGGCCATTCCAGGATCAAGCCATGTTCAAGAATCCAACTCGACTCCACAAAAAGAGGTAACAATTTTTTCTCCAGTCGTGCGAGGTTGAAATTGAAACCCAAAATGATCTTGACCTCCCAATTGCCATTAGAAAAGGAACAAGAAAATGCACCAAACGGCCACTCTACCCTCTCTCAAATTACCTGTCCTTTAAAAATTTCTCTCCTACCCATAAAACCTTCCTAGTAAACCTAAACACTTGTACTTCTACCTAATACCCTATCTGAGGCATTGTCTGACAGAAAATGGAGGCAAGCCATGGATGAAGAGATGGAGGCATTGGAGAAAAACAACACTTGGGAGTTAGCCACCTTACCAATAGGAAAGAGGCCAGTTGGATGTAAATGGGTCTATACAGTGAAATACAAGGCTGATGGATCAATTCGGAGATATAAGGCAAGACTAGTTGCCAAAGGGTTTACCCAAACCTATGGAGTTGATTATTTGGAGACCTTTGCTCCGGTTGCCAAAATGAACACGAGTTAGGGTGATATTGTCCCTTGCTGCCAATTATGGTTGGAACTTGGAACAATTTGATGTTAAGAATGCTTTCCTACATGGAGACCTTGAAGAAGAAATCTATATGGAGATACCTCCGGGATATGGTAAAGATGTTGCTACCAACACTGTTTGCAAGTTGAAAAAGGCATTATATGGGTTAAAACAGTCCCCCCGTGCATGGTTTGGCAGGTTTACTAAAGTTATGACAGGTTTGGGTTACAAACAAAGCCAAGGGGACCATACTTTGTTTTTTAAACATTCCAAGTCGGGGGAGTAACAATATTATTGGTGTATGTGGATGACATAATATTAACTCGGAGATAATAAAGAAGAGCAACAATTATTGAGTCAATGCTTAGGCAAGGAATTTGAGATCAAGACTTTGGGAAAACTAAAATATTTTTTGGGAATTGAAGTTGCCCACTCCGAGAAAGGGATATTTATATCTCAGCAGAAATACATCACCGATTTGCTCAAGGAAGCTGGCAAGGCAGCTTGCAAACCTGCTAGTACCCCATTAGAACCAAACCTAAAGCTTGGAAATGCGAGAAGATGTTGCTCGTTGAAAAAGATATGTACCAAAGATTAGTGGGCGAGACTTATATATTTGTCACATACCAGGCCGGATATTGCCTATGCAGTGAGTTTAATTAGCCAATTTATGCATAGCCCAAAGGAGACCCATTTACAAGTCGCCCACGAATTTTACAGTACCTTAAAGGAACTCCAGGAAAAGGGATTCTATTCAAAAGGAATGGTAATGTGAAACTTGAAGCCTATACTCGATGCCGATTATGCAGGGTCAATTGTGGATAGGAGGTCAACTACAGGATATTGCACCTTTCTTGGAGGAAATCTTGTGACTTGGAGAAGCAAAAGCGAGGTGTAGTGGCTCGGTCCAGGTCTTGAGCGAATTCGAGCCATGGCACAAGATATATGTGAGTTGCTATGGCTTAAAATCATCTTAGAAGACTTGAGGATAAAGTGGGAAGAACCTATGAAGCTCTATTGTGATAATAAGTCAGCAATCGAGTATAGCCCACAACCCAAGTGCAAGCATGATAGAACAAAGCATATTGAAGTAGACAGACACTTCATCAAAGAAAAGCTTGATAGTGGCTTGATATGCACTCCATATGTGTCCTCTCAAGACCAAATTGCGGACATTCTTACCAAGGGACTGGGTTGCCATAATTTTGAGAAGATTGTATCCAAGTCGGGAATGGAAAACATCTATTCACCAGCTTGAGGGGGAGTGTGAGAAATCAAATAGTATTTTCGGAAAGAATAAATAAGGAAATTTGTATATTTCCTTGTAATCCGAACGATTTGAATAATTAGGAACAATCCCATAAATCAAGGGATCCTAGCATAAAATAGAGTTATTATATTTCCTAAAATAGTTTAGGTCTCTTATATATATCTTATATCATCTCTTTGTATTAAAATAAAATATATCATATTTCAGTTAATCTATTTTTCCAGAGATATTGTGATTAACAATATCTAACAATATCTCAACAATATCAAACAATATCAACTAATATCTAATCATATCTAACACTCCCCCTCAAGCTCGGAGCATACAAATCGTATGTGCCTAGCTTGGTACAAAGATAATCCATCCTAGGTCCCCGTAAAGACTTAGTGAAAATATCTCGCTAATTGATCACATGAGTTAACGAACTCGGTCTTGATGTCTCCAGACATAATCTTTTCCCGAATAAAATGGCAGTCAATCTCAATGTGTTTAGTCCTCTCATGAAAGACAGGATTAGAGCTTATATGGAGAGCGACTGATTGTCACACACTAGTGTCATTTGAGTGACATCTCCAAATTGTAGCTCTTTAAGCAATTGCTTGAGCCAAATAAGTTCACAGGTAGGCGAGGCCATAGCTCTATACTCGCTTCAGCACCGGATCTTGCCACAACACTTTGTTTCTTACTTTTCCATGAGATCAAGTTACCACCAATGGAAACACAATACCCGGATGTAGATCTTCTATCGGAGGGAGATCCTCGCCCAATCGACATCCGAATAGCAGACAACTCTTGTATGATTATGGGAGTCATACACCAAACCTTTTCCAGGAGACTTTTTGATGTACTTCAATATACGGATGACTCGCATTCCAATGATCTTGACAAGGAGAATTGAGGAATTGACTCACCACACCGACTCGCAAAGGAAATGTCGGGCGAGTAATCGTAAGATAATTTAATTTTCCAACTAATCTTCTATACTGTTCAGGATCCGACATTGGCTCCCCCGATTTGGCAAGAGTTTGGTATTAGGATCCATGGGTGTGTCAACAGGCTTTGAATTCATCAACCCAGTTTCCTCCAAAATATCCAATGCATACTTTCTTTGAGATATAACAATGCCATCGGTAGATTGTGCTATCTCAATACCCAAGAAATATCTCGAGTTTGCCAAGATCTTTGGTTTGAAAATGGTGGCAAAGGTGTTGTTTCATCCGAGAGATGCCATGATGGTCACTACTCGTAAGAACAATGTCATCGACATACACTATCAAATAGATACATCCAGCATTCGAGTGACGGTAAAAGACTGAGTGGTCTGCCTCACTTCTAGTCATGCCAAATTGTTGAACAACGCTGCTAAATTTTCCAAACCAGGCCCTAGGAGACTGTTTTAGGCCATATAAAGATTTGCGAAGACGACATAAAAATCCAGAAGACTCCCCCTGAGCAACAAATCCAGGAGGTTGCTCCATATAAATCTCTTCTTGCAAATCGTCATTCAAGAAAGCATTTTTGACATCCAGTTGATAAAGAGGCCATTGTTGAATAGCAGCCATGACAATGAATAAACGAACAGAAGCCATCTTTGCCACTGGAGAGAAAGTATCACCATAATCCAACCCAAAAATTTGGGTATAGCCTTTGGCTACAAGGCGAGCTTTGAGGCGATCAATAGTACCATCAGGACCAATCTTGATAGCGAAGACCCACCCGCAACCAACAACAGATTTTCCAGATGGTAATGGGACAAGCGTCCAAGTTCCACTAGTCTCGAAGAGCACCGAGTTCATCTAGCATGGCCCGACACCAACCAGGGTGGGCTAAGGCTTCGAGACGAGATTTAGGAATAGACACGGAAGAAATAGATGAGAGACAGGTATAAAATGGTGAAGAAATTTGATGATAACTTAAAGCGAGTATAATGTGGAGAAGGATTACGAGTAGAACGCGTACCTTTACGAAGGGCAATAGGAAGGTCGGACTCGTGGACGGAACCGGAGGAGGCAGAGTATTTGGCACTCGGGAGTGAGTCATGTGGCGTCTGTTGTGGGCGAGGTCTGCGACTATAAACCTAAAGGGGTGGTGGAGGAGGAGGGGCTAATGGTGGATGGTCCTCAACATAAGGATCAATGAGAACAAGAATGGGAACTGTAGCAGATGGAGACTCAGCAGGTAGGGAAGGGTCCTTAAAGTAAAAGGAAAACTCATTGAAGGTGACATCGGCAGACACAAAATAGCGATTAAGAGAAGGAGAAAAACACTTGTATTCTTTTTGGGATCGAGTAAATCCTAAGAAAACACATTTGTGTGATCGAGGAGATAACTTATCATGACCAGGATCAAAATTGTGGATAAAACAGGTAGACCCAAAAACCTTCAGAGGTAAAGGATGGATAGTGTCATGAGGAAATAAAATAGAATGGGGAATTTTGTTATCTAAAACCGAAGAGGGCATACGATTAATAAGATAACAGGCAGTATGAACAGCATCACCCCAAAAATGTTGAGGAACCTCACCATGAATTAAAAGAGTACGGGTTGTTTCAATAAGGTGTCTATTCTTGCGCTCGACCACCCCATTTTGTTGAGGGGTATAAGCACAGGAAGTTTGATGAAGAATGCCATGAGAAGCCATAAATTGTTTAAACGAGTTTGAAAGATATTCACGGCCATTATCACTTCGAAAAGTTTGAATAGAGACACCAAATTGATTTTTAATTTCATGATAAAAGTTTTGGAATATAGAAAACAACTCAGAACGATTTTTCATTAAAAATAACCAAGTACAACGAGAGAAATCATCAATAAAAGTAACAAAATATTGAAAACCTAAATTAGACTTAACACGAGTGGGTCCCCAAATGTCGAGTGAACTAAGGCAAAGGGGGATGAAGCACGCTGGGAAACACTACGAGAAAAGGAAGTACGACTATGTTTGCCTAACCGACAGGACTCACACACCAAATTGGACAAGCTGCGATAAGCCGGGAACAAGTTGCTTGTAATTTGCGCAGATCGGGGTGACCAAGCCGAGCATGAAGGAGAGAAGGAGACTCCATAACTGTGCCAACATGTGGAGAAGGTTGAAGATAATAAAGTCCATGTGACTCACATCCGGTGCCAATCACTCTTTGCGAGCTCCGGTCCCGTAGGGAAACGAAGTTTTGGTAAAAGAGATAACACAAAGAGATCGAGTTAGACGGCTAATGGATAATAAGTTAAAGGGGGACCCGGTACATACAAAACATTATCAATGGACAATGAGGGAAAAAGAGTAACCGTTCCAACACCATGAGCTAAAGTTGTAGACCCATTAGCCATTGTAACGGAGGGTAAATTATGAGAAGAAGTGAAAGAGGAAAATAAGGATTTGTTACCGAGTGATGTGATCGGTGGCGCTCGAGTCAAGAACCCAAGGGCCAATAGAAGAAGAGTGAGTCGGACCAACAAAAGATGTACCGTGTGGGCAACGAAGTAGTGGAACCTGGAGGGCTTTCGATCCTCATATCATTGAAGAAAATCATTGAAGATAGCAGATTTGTCCGAAGGTACAGACGAAGGAGGATCCACGACAGAGGATTGTGCGGAAGAATCAGTCTGAGCAACTGCAGCAGATCGGCGAGGATAACCATGTAAAGCATAACATTTGTCAATTTTGTGGCCTAGTTTGCCACAATGGTCACACTTGACACGCCCTTTGCCTGGCTTGTGAGAGCGATTACGATCATCACGGTGAGAGGCCAAGGCAGATGAATCATTAGAAACTACAGGGGGAATATTGAGAGGTTTACATGGCACCCGCAAAAGGGAGGAACTGGTAGCGGTAAAACTGGGTGTAACAGGGGAACCCAAAATCTGGTCACGAACAGGGGCATATTTATCAGTAATTTATCAATGGGTAAATTCACATTGACATAATTAGTAAAAACAGATTGCTCAGACCCACCGGAGCTGACAGAGGTAACTTCAGAATTGGAAGTGGCAGCGGAAGATGCCATGGAGGAAGAGAGAGAAAAACCCTAAAACACCAAAGAGGTCCGATTGGAGCAGCGAGGACAGATCCAGAGAGAGGAGAAGGAGGCGACGCCGGCGCAAAGATCGGCGGCCTGAACGGCGGCGAGATGCGCCGCCACGCGCGGCGGAACGGGAGAAGGTGGCGCGGCTTCGGGAGGCGCGTGAGGGAGCGTGGCTGCTCCGATGACCGCGAAACTTCCACGGTGGAGGTCGGACGGAGGAGGCGAGCAAAACCCTGTGCTCGGCGGTCCGAACTGCTACTCTGGCGGCGGCGGTGGACGGCGGTGGCGACGGCGGCGGTGATGGAGGCGGCGACAGCTGCAGGTTCAGTGGCAGAGCCGAAAAAAAAAATCCCAAGAGACCTTAAGCTCTGATACCATGTTGAATATAGGAAAAAACTGTATAGGGTTAATTTCCCTTATGTATTTACCACACATAGGGCAGCGTATTTATAATAAAGAAAGGTACTCCTCAAAAGAGTAACAGAATACAAATAGGATAAATAAAAAGATATTATTTGATATTGTGATTAACAATATCTAACAATATCTCAACAATATCAAACAATATCAACTAATATCTAATCATATCTAACAAATTGGTATATTATTTTTCACATGAAATGAATTCTAATGAGTCAAGTTCACGAGTCGGGTCTAGGGAGCTCTGATTAGTTTGCATAGATTCTCGAGTTCGATAACCTTGGTTATAGGTTATTAGTCAAATATATAAATAGGCGTAACAAAGGGGAAGGGTATTTGTTAGGGTATAAGGGGAAGGAGAAGTTAGTAAGATAGTTAGCATATTAATGAGTTAGTTAGTTGCATAAGGTGTTGTTTAGATATAAATAGGGTGTGAAGGATTGGAGAAGGGTGTGGATATTTTTTGTAAATTACTCTTTGTAAAAGGAGAAATCCTTTGTGAAGGGGAAACCCTTGGAGGAGAGTCTTCTCCTATTTCTTGGTCTTTTCATTCTATTCAATAAAGAAACCTTCTTTTCTTTTTCTGTTTAATTCTTGGTTCCTAACAGTATCACACATGACCTTGTGTTTTGAGAGACTTGAGCAAGTAGTGCTCGGTTTTAAAAAGGGAGAACTTTGAAGGAGAAATCGTTCTCTTTATTTTGTTAATTTCCAATAAACAATAAAATCATTCTCTTCTTTTTCCTATTTCCATCATGGGTTCCTAATATATGACTTTCAATTTTGTCCAATTTTTGCATTATGGTTGTTGTTTTTCTTGAACTCACGTGGGCAAACTACCTTGAACTAGTTTTTGATATCTTTCCCTTAAGAGTGCTTCTACTACTCCAATTCTTCCTACATGTGTTAGGTTGGTTCTCATTTAAAATAATCAAACATTTTTTCTCTTTTTCTTGTTGCTATTGGCTTGGTCTCATACAAATCCCAATAAACAATCCCCACAAACAACAAAAGCCACAAGTTGAAAATGAAAACCATAGGTTAGTCCTAGGTTGAGCCGAGTCACAACCCAACAAATTTTCTTCACTCAATATGAGTTGTGTGGCTATAAGAGAGAGATTTTTGCCATGGCCGCTTTGCGGCAACATTTAATGATAGCGGTCACCATGAAAAACCCATTTTGCCATTGCCTTGGCTTGGTGGCCAACATAATATCCGCTTCCAATTTCCACCATGGCTTGGTCAAACCCTAAAAACTAGTCCACTAAGTGGGAGAACCACGAGTTAAATACAATATCAAGTTTTTTTTTTTTTTTTTTTGAACTACATTAAGTAGTTTATTATACTAAATATTTCCCTCACCACACATCATCACCACCTTTGTTATCCCATTGCGTTGCCACCACCTTCACATTGGGAATTTGTTTGTTTTTCATTCTCTTTTTTTTTTTTCTTTATAATTCAACCGCATTTTTTTTCTTTTATTATTTTCTCTTCCTTTTGGTAACAACCAAAAGGTTATCATCTATTTTCCAACAACTCCATTGACAACTAAATAATGTAGTTCAAGAATGTCCAACAGGAATGACCTCGGTTAGAAATATTGTCATTTGTGGGATGTATGAAACTACAACACTATTATTCTATGTAATAATTGTGGGGAAATTGTGAAAGGAGGAATTACTAGAGCTAAAGGACATCTAATGGAAAAGAAGCTCAATGTTAACCTAGAAATTTATGACATTTATCTTATGTTTTGTTATTATTTCTAGTCTTAGAACTTGAACATGGTGATTTTTTTGCTTTGATTTAATTGTTATTTGAAATTCTAGATTTTCTATTTATTAATTATATGTTTGTCTTGCATTATTTTTTGCCTTTCAATTATATTCATGCATTTTTATTTATTTATATATTGTATGTTTTTTTGTTTGTGATGCTTTTGCTATAACCAGCTATGGCATCTAACTTATTTTTGTAAAGAATTTTTTAGTTGTTGATATTTAGCGTTATCTGATATTGTTAACACTAGTTAGAATTTTCACATTGAGTAGAATAAACCATTTGTTGTGGTACTTATGCCATGAGGTTCTCCTACTTAACAATTGGTGCTTTCATTGAAGTGGAGCTACGAAAAGAGCTATTGTTGGAGTTCAAGTGTGAAAAGGAAGTCCCATATATTGGGCAAAAATATATTGGTTGAATAAACATACAAGTGAGAAGAACCTGCAAACTTAATGCCTGAAGGTTTTGAACTAAATGTTTTGTCAATTTCATTTGTCTGAATTGCTAGTTTTCCATTGTTGTGAGCTAACGACATTACACATATATATATATGGAGCGTATAGGTGACAATGACTAAGTTCTAGGGGCCTCGTAGAAATTCACATATCTAGAATATATTAACAGCAATTTATAATGTTTAGGGCCTACTGGATGTGATTGTTGGAGTGAAAGTGTAAATGTGAAGTCTCAACATTTGGTAGGAATAGACTAGACAAACAACATAGTAGTGAGAAGCACCGAGGAATTTATTGCTTAAAGTTTACTTGTGTGCTCAAAGTTTATTTGTTTGTTTACACATAGTCAATTGATGGAGATTTCTCGGTTACCCCTTGGATTTCCCAACAAGTACCTCTAGGTTGGATTACGGTGCAAATTGAGTAAAACACTTGATATGGTACATGAGCCATGAAACTCTCCCACCTAGTGGACTAGTATTTTGAGTTAAATTCTCTTCATGTGCTTAAGTCCTAACAATTTGATGGGGACTTTAATTTTATGCTATGCATAACTTTCACATTGAATTTTTAAGGATACATATGCATAACTTCAATTTGGTGGGGACTTTAATTTTATGCTATGCATAAAAAAAAGATAATAAATAAAGAGGAATACATTTATATAACCTAAAGGACGTCAGCAACTAAACAATAACCTTACAAGTGTCATCATCTGACTTTAAAAAATTAAAATAAATACTTAAAGAATATTATAAATACTATAAAGTGTCATCATCTGACTTTAAAAAATTAAAATAAATACTTCAAGAACATTATAAATACTATACTAATATTCTTATTTCAACTATCTCCTGTAAAATCTTTAACCATTTACCATCCTAGAATTGATTCTAACCCTTAAATAAGGGATGGGTTGCTCAGTTTGGGTGCTTATCATTGGTCTACTCCATCGTAAGAGTTTACCTAGTATAAAAAATAATATAAAAAAATTTATGATGACATATAACATAACATGAGACTATTGACACAACAATAATTAAATATTTCCCCTTCATAATTAAGAAAAAATCAAAACAATAAAGTATGATAGGACATTAATGCTACTTAAGATTAAACTACATACATGACAAAATCATATATAACTTCATAAAAATATAAGTTTTTAATGTGAAAACAATTCAAAAAAGGAGTTTATTTCTTCAAATAATTTGAGTCTAATACAATAAAATATTGTCATTATGGGTAAAAGTCAAACAAAAATTACATTTGATTTCAAACTTATTTAACTCATTCTGTACTAGAGAGTTTATATGAATCTAAAGAGTTTTCTCGTAAAAGATTTTAATAACGAGTTAACTCTTTTTCCTCTATATAGATAGTAAACTTGCTATTTCTCTTACCATTTCTTACATTATATGTAGGTTGAGCAAAAAGGGGGCCTTGTGAAGAATCTTTTCCATTTTGCTTACAAGCGCCGACTGGCTGCAGTACAAGGAAGTTGGCTTGGAGCTTGGGGATTAGAAAAGTTGGTGTGGGATACCATTGTCTTTAAACAAATTCGGACTGCACTTGGAGGCCAGCTCCGATTTATGCTTTGTGGGGGAGCTCCTTTATCGGGAGATTCACAATACTTCATAAATATCTGCATGGGGTAATAGTTCCCATTTTCATACTGCATAATACTTGGTTGGAACTAATTGGTATTTGAATTTAAACATATATATGTCCTTGTGTTCACACACCACTATTCTATGTGGGGTTATGTATGTAGATGGATAAAGCTATGTATAGTTTGCATGTAAGATCCATTTCAATATGAATTTCTATCTAATATAGCAAATGTAAGACGATATATGTCCATTTTGTAGTTGCTACTTGTATGCTATTATAGAATGAACATCATCATGCTGAAAAGTTATGAAGACTTAAGTTCTCCTAAATAGGGGAGAAAAGAAATACCGTCAAGCATGTAGGGTGAAAGAATGTGATTAATTTTATGTTGAGGAAAAGCTTTAGTTTGGTCATTCAATGTTATGCGTTATACCACATCATCCCTTTCTAAAAGTTTAGTCACCAAATATATATATATATATATATATATAGATTGATAGATAGATAGACAAATAGATAGATAGATAGATATACAAGTTGAATGAAGAGCAACAAGCCAACCAAAATTGGAGTTAGGATAAGATATTGAGGATGAAGGACCCATGGTACAGAAATCTCATGGAGGATGATTTGAATCACGAGGATCTTCATAAAAGATAAAAGAGTTGTTTGTGTCTTGTGTTGATATGTGAGAAGAGGTGTTGGATCAATGTCATCAACATTTTGAGTTTAAGTTGGAGAAGGAGTAGGAATCACATGGTATAGGAAGAACATGTTGAATGCATGTAATAACTTTTGGTTGAGGGAGAATAACATTTTTACCCTTTCTAAAGGAGAGAATATCCAAGAAGAGCACACTAATGACCTTTGTAGAAAGTTTGTCTAATACAACAAAACCACGTGTGGAGAGACATGGTATAGAAGATCATTTGAAAAAATAATAGAAGGAGGAATTTTATTCTTGAGAGGAAGAGAGCATTCTATTTATTAGGAAACAAGAAGTCAGGACTCCATTTCCCCAATGATGAAGAGCATTAGTGTTCAATATTAGAAAGCTTGCAGTTTCAATGAGCTGATTATTCTCCCTTTCTGTAATACCATTTTGTTGTGGGGTGTGAGGACATGTAAATTGATGTAAAATTCCTTGAGAAGTAAAGAATGAAGAAAATACAATAAAAATATATTCTTTAGCATTGCCGCTTGTGAGAATTTTAATTATGGTTTTTGATCTCTTTAAAAAAGGCATAAATATGGGTTAAAGTTCATTCGTGTTTTTCATTAAGTAAACCCAAGTAAATTTAGAATATTCATCAATGAAAGTTCCAAAATATCGAAATCGAAAGAGGTGACACGATTTGGTCCCCAAATATCAGAATGGATGGTGGTAAAACCATAATTACATCATGTTTCAAACTCACTGGGAAATGAAGCTCTAACATACTTTCCTAATTTACAAGATTTACATTCTAAAACTTGAAGTTGTTTGAGATTGGGAGCCATCATCTTCAATTTTGATAAACTTGGATGGCCCAAATGATCATGCAAAAGTTTTGAGGTTGAAGTTGCAAAAGAAGACATAGAGGGGCTTGGTTTCAAATGATCAAGACCTCATGATCCATGTCCTTTCCTAATTAGATGACCTGTACCATGTTCTAGTAGAAACAAATGGATTAGAATTCAAGTTGTAGAACAATGCAAAGAGCGAGTCAATCGACTTAGATCAAGTTGTAATGATAATGACGAATGAACAATGCAAAATTTAATCTCATTGAAAGAGATAAAGAAACTTAGCCAATTCTTTGAGATACTACTTTGGATCCGTTAGCAACAGTAATGGTGTGAGGAGGTTTAGGATAAAACATGAAAGAAAATGAAGAACTATTACCAGAGATATGATTATAGGCACTTGAGTAAAAATTCCACACATTATGGAGAAATACATGTTGTTGACACACTTGACACTGAAGAAGATTGATCTTGAGTATTGGATTTCTCAGATTTGAACCTAAAATATTTGTAGTACTGTTCCTTAGAAATCTTGAAATCTGATTTTTCAGATTTAGACATATGAGTAGCCATTTATGGAAAGCAATGCAAGGAATAACAATATTGTTACCTATGACACATTTTGTTGTAGTATGAGCATTGAGGACGTCCACTCCTATCATTTCGTCCTCCTCAGATGTTGTGAATTCTTCCTGTTTCACAAGGTACTACCATTGCAAAAGTTTCAATAATTTCAGCTTGATTTTCATCCTTCATCAAGTTAGACACAATGATTCTTGTGATTAGAAACTATCCATGGAAGGAATTTGATCACCAACTAGAATTTGATCTTGTACATGATCAAAGTCTAAATGTAGACATTTCATAATGAAGATAATATATAATTTATCAAGGTTCTTGTTGAGGTCTTCCAGCATGTTAGCCAATAGAAATCTTTTAAATTTTTTTACTACAACTTTAACTTTTGCAACATGAAAGACCATATCATAGTTGGTCAGTCAAAGGAAAGCTACTCTTTTAGTTGCATCAAAACAATGCTGATTAGCAAAAATATCTTGTGTTTTCTAAAACGAACAACATGCCTTGAAGGATCTAACTATCTCTAGAACCTTAGGTTCAACTAACTACCATAAAACAACACGTAGTCGGAAGTCATTCTTTTGCCACATAGATCTATCACTTTCAAAAATAGAGTTGGCTTTAGTTTTCAAATGATCATGATATCTTGACCAAAAAATCCCAACTCCATAGAGGCAGACGAAGATAAGTAGTTTTTTCTTGACACTTGTTATAGTAGTAGCAGAAAAAGAAAGGATAGAACCGACTAAGTCATCTCAAAAACAAAAAGGGACAACCATGTCTGAAAAGAAAGAAACCCTAATCTGTGAAGGCAGAAACTTGACCAAACACCAAAGAAGCAAGGACACAAATTGAGCATGATGTATAATATTAGTTATGTTTTTAGTCCTTGAAATGTAGAGTAATTATGATTTTAGTTCCACAAATTAAAAAGTTGTTTTAGTCCCCTTAAATTGAAAGAAAATATGAATTTAGTCCTTAAACAGTAAATTTGAAGGACTAACACAAGTTTTTTAAAACTGAACTTAGTCCTTCAAATCTAGTATTTAGGGCCTAAAACCATATTTTTCTAAATTGAAGGGACTAAAATAAACTTTACTTACCTATATATATATATATACATATATATATATATATATATATATATATATATATATATATATGTACACACACATGAGAGTACAAAAAAGGAGGTAAGGCTCCTATCTGAACCTTAACACTAAAGTTAGGTACATACATTAGAAAATACTAAAATAACATGCGTATTTTTCATTGAGCCTCTTTTTTGTCACCATTGTCCTCGAAAGATTGCCACTAAATTCCTCGAAGATTTAATTTGTTACCAAACTTATCTTCAGAGCTTCTTTTTGTCATTAATTCAGTCCTCCATGAAACCCTATATGGTCGCATTTTAAATCATTGGGATACTAATTTGGAGATATATTTGAGCGACCAATTTGAGGGGCTTAATACTTGTATCTTATTGTATCTTATAATACTTGAGAGTATCTAGGGTTTTCCATATTTAATTATGACCATAATAACGTTGATGATAGATTGATAGTAATTTTATTGATTCACACTAAAATACAGGAAAAGTCACACTGTCCCTAGGTTGATAAAATTGATTTAAACCTTGTATTATTGAATTCGATTTGAAGTTTTCTATTATTACAATCTCATATTCAGAGAATATTAAAAGAAAAAGAAATATTTTATTTACATAGAATGCATATTTTAAGACACTCTATGAGTGCTATGCAATCTCAATCTACTGTGCTGAATCAGTAGTAATGTCGGAGTTAACAAAACAGTTGTAACTGTGACAGAGATTAGGATCATCTACTACAGAGATTACTGTACTAGTGTGGAGTACTTTAACTTATATACGCTAACAATAGTTATTGACTTGTTGATAGGGCTCCTATTGGGCAAGGATATGGCTTGACTGAAACATTTGCTGGGGCGGCTTTCTCAGAGTGGGATGACTACAGTGTGGGACGTGTTGGGCCACCTCTTCCTTGTGGTTACATTAAGGTATGTCATATATATCCCTCAACCCAAAACACTGCATTTCCATACATATTACCTTGCTTGATGGTAATGCCCATTAATTATTATATTTTCATGTCAGTGGGTGATAAAACTTACTTCACATCCATAATAAGTTGGTAACATATGAGAAACATGGTTCTCGGATTGGATAGGCCGTTCTGACTGGTCTGATCAGGAATGAGTCCCCTGTCCCCTATCCGGTTCTCATGTGAGGCAAAACCAGTATCAAATTGTGGAACCAACAGGTGTTAGACTGAGAAACCTGATGGAAAAAAATCACAATTTTAATTTTTTTCTTATTGTTAGATATGATTAGATATTAGTTGATATTGTTTGATATTGTTGAGATATTGTTAGATATTGTTAATCACAATATCAAATAATATCTTTTTATTTACCCTATTTGTATTCTGTTACTCTTTTGAGGAGTACCTTTCTTTATTATAAATACACTGCCCTATGTGTGGTAAATACACAAGGGAAATTAACCCTATACAGTTTTTCCCTATATTCAACATGGTATCAAGAGCTTAAGGTCTCTTGGAATTTTTTTTCGGCTCTGCCACTGAACCTGCAGCTGTCGCCGCCTCCATCGCCGCCGCCGTCGCCACCGCCGTCCGCCGCCGCCGTCGCCAGAGCAGCAGTTCGGACCGCCGAGCACAGGGTTTTGCTCGCCTCCTCCGTGCGACCTCCACCGTGGAAGTTTCGCGGTCATCGGAGCAGCCACGCTCCCTCACGCGCCTCCCGAAGCCGCGCCACCTTCTCCCATTCCGCCGCGCGTGGCGGCGCGTCTCGCCGCCGTTCAGGCCGCCGATCTTTGCGCCGGCGTCGCCTCCTTCTCCTCTCTCTGGATCTGTCCTCGCTACTCCAATCGGACCTCTTTGGTGTTTTAGGGTTTTTCTCTCTCTTCCTCCATGGCATCTTCCGTCGCCACTTCCAATTCCGAAGTTACCTCCGTCGAGCTCCGGTGGGTCTGAGCAATCTGTTTTTACTAATTATGTCAATGTGAATTTACCCATTGATAAATTAGATGGTACGAATTATGCAACTTGGGCATCCGATATTAGACTTTGGCTTGAGAGTCGGGGTATGTTGATCATCTTACTACCAAGGTAGATGATGTTCCTTCCAATGATCGTGTCCAGTTGGAAGAAAGTTGATGCTCATATATGTATGGTTCTCAAGAATACCATCCAATCTTCTTTAAAACAAATTTTTCGATCGTATGGCACATGTTATGACGTTTGGGAACAAGCCAAATTATTATACACCAATGACACTCAACGTCTTTATGGTGTTTGTTACAATCTTCTTGATGTTATTGCTCCTCGAGATAAGGATCCTGTGGCGGATTATGTGGGTAAGATCCATGCTCTTCTCCATGAATTTAATGAGTTATTACCCCCTGCCTCGACTCCTGCCCAAGAATTAGAGCAACGATCAAAGTTTTTCATGGTTTTGATGTTACACGGACTTGCCGATAAATATGCCCTGTTCGTGACCGGATTTTGGGTTCCCCTGTTACACCCGGTTTACCGCTACCAGTTCCTCCCTTTTGCGGGTGCCATGTAAACCTCTCAATATTCCCCCTGTAGTTTCTAATGATTCATCTCGCCTTGGCCTCTCACCGTGATGATCGTAATCGCTCTCACAAGCCAGGCAAAGGGCGTGTCAAGTGTGACCATTGTGGCAAACTAGGCCACAAAATTGACAAATGTTATGCTTTACATGGTTATCCTCGCCGATCCGTTGCGGTTGCTCGGGCTGATTCTTCCGCACAATCCTCTGCTGTGGATCCTCCTTCGTCTGTACCTTCGAGACAAATCTGCTATCTTCAATGATTTTCTTCAATGGTATGAGGATCGAAAGCCCTCCGAGTTCCACTACTTCGTTGCCCACACGGTACATCTTTTGTCTGGTCCGACTCACTCTTCTTCTATTGGCCCTTGGGTTCTTGACTCGAGCGCCACCAATCACATCACTAGTAACAAATCCTTATTTTCCTCTTTCACTTCTTCTCATAATTTACCCTCTGTTACAATGGCTAATGGGTCTACAACTTTAGCTCATGGTGTTGGAACGGTTACTCTTTTCCCTCGTTGTCCATTGATAATGTTTTGTATGTACCGGGTCCCCCTTTAACTTATTATCCATTAGCCGTCTAACTCGATCTCTTGATTGTGTTATCTCTTTTACCAAAACTCTGTTTCCCTACGGGACCGGAGCTCGCAAAGAGTGATTGGCACCGGATGTGAGTCACATGGACTTTATTATCTTCAACCTTCTCCACATGTTGGCACGGTTATGGAGTCTCCTTCTCTCCTTCATGCTCGACTTGGTCACCCGGTCTGCGCAAATTACGGCAACTTGTTCCCGGCTTATCCCGAGTTGTCCAATTTGGTGTGTGAGTCCTGTCGATTAGGCAAACATAGTCGTACTTCCTTTTCTCGTAGTGTTTCCCAGGCGTGCTTCATCCCCCTTTGCCTTAGTTCACTCGACATTTGGGGACCCAGTCGTGTTAAGTCTAATTTAGGTTTTCAATATTTTGTTACTTTTATTGATGATTTCTCTCGTTGTACTTGGTTATTTTTAATGAAAAATCGGTTCGAGTTGTTTTCTATATTCCAAAACTTTTATCATGAAATTAAAAATCAATTTGGTGTCTCTATTCAAACTTTTCGAAGTGATAATGGTCGTGAATATCTTTCAAACTCGTTTAAACAATTTATGGCTTCTCATGGCATTCTTCATCAAACTTCCTGTGCTTATACCCCTCAACAAAATGGGGTGGTCGAGCGCAAGAATAGACACCTTATTGAAAAAACCCGTACTCTTTTAATTCATGGTGAGGTTCCTCAACATTTTTGGGGTGATGCTTGTTCTTACTTACTGTTATCTTATTAATCGTATGCCCTCTTCGGTTTTAGATAACAAAATTCCCCATTCTATTTTATTTCCTCATGACACTCTCCATCCTTTACCTCCGAAGGTTTTTGGGTCTACCTGTTTTGTCCACAATTTTGATCCTGGTCATGATAAGTTATCTCCTCGATCACACAAATGTGTTTTCTTAGGATTTACTCGATCCCAAAAAGGATACAAGTGTTTTTCTCCTTCTCTTAATCGCTATTTTGTGTCTGCCGATGTCACCTTCAATGAGTTTTCCTTTTACTTTAAGGACCCTTCCCTACCTGCTGAGTCTCCATCTGCTACAGTTCCCATTCCTGTTCTCATTGATCCTTATGTTGAGGACCATCTACCATTAGCCCCTCCTCCTCCACCACCCCTTCGGGTTTATAGTCGCAGACCTCGCCCACAACGAGACGCCACATGACTCACTCCCAGTGCCAAATACTCTGCCTCCTCCGGTTCCGTCCACGAGTCCGACCTTCCTATTGCCCTTCGTAAAGGTACGTGTTCTACTCGTAATCCTTCTCCACATTATACTTGCTTTAAGTTATCATCGAATTTCTTCACCATTTTATACTTGTCTCTCGTCTATTTCTTCTGTGTCTATTCCTAAATCGTCTCTGAAGCCTTAGCCCACCCTGGTTGGCGTCGAGGCCATGCTAGATGAACTCGGTGCTCTTCGGACTAGTGGAACACGGACGCTTGTCCCATTACCATCTGGAAAATCTGTTGTTGGTTGCAGGTGGGTCTTCGCTATCAAGGTTGGTCCTGATGGTACTATTGATCGCCTCAAAGCTCGCCTTGTAGCCAAAGGCTATACCCAAATTTTTGGGTTGGATTATGGTGATACTTTCTCTCCAGTGGCAAATATGGCTTCGTTCGTTTATTCATTGCCATGACTCGCTATTCAACAATGGCCTCTTTATCAACTCGGATGTCAAAAATGCTTTCTTGAATGACGATTTGCAAGAAGAGATTTATATGGAGCAACCTCCGGATTTGTTGCTCGGGGGAGTCTTCCGGATTGGTATGTCGTCTACGCAAATCTTTATATGGCCTAAAACAGTCTCCTAGGGCCTGGTTTGGAAAATTTAGCGACGTTGTTCAACAATTTGGCATGACTAGAAGTGAGGCGAGACCACTCGGTCTTTTACCAGTCACTCGAATGCTTGGATGTATCTATTTGATAGTGTATGTCGATGACATTGTTCTTACAGGTAGTGACCATCATGGCATCTCTCGGATGAAACAACACCTTTGCCACCATTTTCAAACCAAAGATCTTGGCAAACTCGAGATATTTCTTGGGTATTGAGGTAGCACAATCTACCGATGACATTGTTATATCTCAAAGAAAGTATGCATTGGATATTTTGGAGGAAAGCTGGGTTGATGAATTCAAAGCCTGTTGACACACCCATGGATCCTAATACCAAACTCTTGCCAAATCGAGGGAAGCCAATGTCGGATCTCGAACAGGTATAGAAGATTAGTTGGAAAATTAAATTATCTTACGAGTTACTCGCCACGACATTTCCTTTGCGATCAGTGTGGTGAGTCAATTCCTCAATTCTCCTTGTCAAGATCATTGGAATGCGGTCATCCGTATATTGAAGTACATCAAAAAGTCTCCTGGAAAAGGTTTGGTGTATGACTCCCATAATCATACAAGAGTTGTCTCGCTATTCGGATGTCGATTGGGCAGGATCTCCCTCCGATAGAAGATCTACATCTGGGTATTGTGTTTCCATTGGTGGTAACTTGATCTCATGGAAAAGTAAGAAACAAAGTGTTGTGGCAAGATCCAGGTGCGAAGCGAGTATAGAGCTATGGCCTCGGCTACCTGTGAACTTATTTGGCTCAAGCAATTGTTTAAAGAGCTACAATTTGGAGATGTCACTCAAATGACACTAGTGTGTGACAATTAGGCTGCTCTCCATATAAGCTCTAATCCTGTCTTTCATGAGAGGACTAAACACATTGAGATTGATCTGCCATTTTATTCGGGAAAAGATTATGACTTGGAGACATCAAGACTGAGTTCGTTAACTCATGTGATCAATTAGCGAGATATTTTCACTAAGTCTTTACGGGGACCTAGGATGGATTATCTTTGTACCAAGCTAGGCACATACGATTTGTATGCTCCGAGCTTGAGGGGGAGTGTTAGATATGATTAGATATTAGTTGATATTGTTTGATATTGTTGAGATATTGTTAGATATTGTTAATCACAATATCAAATAATATCTTTTTATTTACCCTATTTGTATTACTGTTACTCTTTTGAGGAGTACCTTTCTTTATTATAAATACACACACAAGGGAAATTAACCCTATACAGTTTTTCCCTATATTCAACACTTATAAAAATAAAAAAATCAATCTTAAATATTAGTCATCTTCTTTTTTATTCTAAATATAAACTTGTTATTATTAATAAATATGGATGTATATTATTGAAATTTCAATAGAAGTATGATAACCTATTTTATTTAAAATTTTACATGTATTTAAATGTTAAGAACCTATAAATTTATGTTTTGTTTTAGTTTTTAGTATCATAAAGTTATGATATTATATTTTAATATTATTTTTGTGTATTTTTAATTATTAATATAATTTTATAATACTGGTTCAACCCATCTTGAATAAGAGCCTTGACTTATTCAAACTGGTTTTAAATTGACTTATTCAAACTGGTTTTAAAAACATGGATGAAAATAACAAGTTCATATCTCTTAATTTTTATGTATTAGAACTTACAGGTTGTACTACCTAGAAGGGCTTTAATGGTGGAAACTTGATTTCTTTATTAATGTGTATAGCTTATTTCTTGGGAAGAAGGAGGGTATTTGACATCAGATAAACCAATGCCAAGGGGAGAGATTGTGGTTGGAGGATTTAGTGTGACGGCTGGTTACTTTAAGAATGAAGAAAAAACTAAAGAAGTGTTCAAGGTAATTTCCAAAGATACAGTTGTATGCATGCTGTTTTTCCTTTTTAATGTCCTTTAACTTTAAATCTATATTTGCCTAATACTAAGCCACATTACATTTTTTTGGATTTTAACTTATTACAGGTTGATGAGAAAGGTATGCGCTGGTTTTATACCGGTGATATTGGGCAATTCAATCCTGATGGATGTCTTGAAATCATAGATAGGAAGAAAGATATTGTCAAACTTCAACATGGAGAATATATATCTCTTGGAAAGGTTACTCAAAACTATACATTTTCGTTTTGGCATATAGATGAAATACTGACACAAGATCCACAATAACTTTTTCTGGCCTTACATTGTGTTTCTTTAATTATGACTTAATTGCAGGTTGAGGCAGCACTAGCATCCTGTGATTATGTGGACAATATAATGGTTTATGCAGACCCATTTCATAATTACTGTGTGGCTCTAGTTGTTGCTTCACAACAGTCTCTGGAGAAGTGGGCCCAACAAGCTGGTATAGATTACCAAGATTTTCCTGATTTGTGTAACAAACCTGAAACAGTCAAGGAGGTTCTGCAGTCTATTTCCAAGGTTAGTCATAGATGTCTACAAATATCTGTTTGTTGTTAATATCTGTTAATGAGAGTGTCAGTTATTCGATAATATCCATTAGTTTGATGGCTGATATAGAGAAGAATTAAGGTTTATTACCTATAATTAATTAATATGAGAGGCTGAGAGCGAGAGCTAGCTCCTCAATCTCATTTGAGAGAGGATTAGGACTCTCGAGTTGGGGAGGTGCAGATCTTATGTAGCTAAGGGAGATTTTCCTATTCTTCCTAATAAATTACCTGCTTCTAACATTAGCTATATGTGGATGATTATGGATAACTTATTTACTGGCACACGTCCAGCATATAGCTTATAGCTTGTCCATTTATGCTTTATCAATTATCAGAATATACCTTAAACAATTGTTATCAGATAGCACATGTTGTGAACTATGAAACTCTTAGTGGAATACACGTAGGAGTATAAATTTCCACTTCTGATGGGGATTTGTGTATCGTAGAGCACCTGAGTTCGACATCTAGAATATAGTACTTAAATAGCTTGGTTCTCCCTCCTTGATAGCTAGCTTTTAAAGGAGGTTAGCCTGTTCGGAAGTCCCATATATCCTATCTCAATTCACTGAATGCCTCCCAATTTTAAGATGAAAGCTAACATGGTGTGAGGCTATTTTTTATCTTTGATCCTTGGTAAATTGCATCCTGATATAGTCTTCCTTAATTCTTAGGGTGCTGATTATATATTATTTGGCAATTTTAGCTTTAAGATGATATCGGACAAACCAGATTTGGATGCTTTTGTTGAAAGTCCCACATCGCCTACCTCATATCATTTGGTATGGTTTAAATACATGTTAGGCTACTCCACATATTGCCAATTGGTTTTATGTTGGAATCTTAACATGGTATCAGAGCCAAAGCCTAACATCTTTCCGGTTATTGTCATGGGCCAAAAGTTGCCCTTTAGTTGGGTCAAAAGTACCCTTTGCCTGGTCCGGCGGGCTTCGTTGGAGGGGGTGTGTTGAAAGTCCCACATCGCCTACCTCATGTTATTTGGTATGGTTTAAATACATGTTAGGCTACTCCACATATTGCCAATTGGTTTTATGTTGGAACCTTAACATGGTATCAGAGCCAAAGCCTAACATCTTTCCGGTTATTGTCATGGGCCAAAAGTTGCCCTTTAGTTGGGTCAAAAGTACCCTTTGTCTGGTCCGGCGGGCTTCGTTGGAGGGGGTGTGTTGAAAGTCCCACATCGCCTACCTCATATCATTTGGTATGGTTTAAATACATGTTAGGCTACTCCACATATTGCTAATTGGTTTTATGTTGGAATCTTAACATGGTATCAGAGCCAAAGCCTAACATCTTTCCGGTTATTGTCATGGGCCAAAAGTTGCCCTTTAGTTGGGTCAAAAGTACCCTTTGCCTGGTCCGGCAGGCTTCGTTGGAGGGGGTGTGTTGAAAGTCCCACATCGCCTACCTCATATCATTTGGTATGATTTAAATACATGTTAGGCTACTCCACATATTGCCAATTGGTTTTATGTTGGAACCTTAACAGCTTTCAATTGATAGAAAGGTTAACTTCCAGTAGTATTTAATGTTCAACGGAGTTCTTAACCAAGGTGTTTATCTTCTTCCTTCATCTGTTAGGCTATTTGAACATTTAAGGAATAAATGAATGCTCTTATTGAACTGAGTATAACTTGTTTAAGACAATATCTGTAAAGTGCTAAAGCTTACATAAAACCAAGATTAAAAACAATTTAAGAGTGAGCATATAAGAAACCATAGTTAAGATAAACCATCATTAAAAAATGGAGGGAACATGTCAGGAAGAGGAGTGCTAACAATGCACTCTAACACACTCTTTTAACACATTTAAAATTTATTGATAATTACATAAAAATGATAGATTTATTAAATAGCATGTGGGACCCACAATTTTGTGATCTCCAATAAATTGCAACCAACAAAGGGAGTTTTAAACGAGTGTGCAAAAAAGTTATTTTGTGACATTTCCATACTTGAGATGAAAAAAAAAAAAAATATATATATATATATATATATATAGAGAGAGAGAGAGAGAGAGAGAAAATTAAGTATCTCTTAGCTGGTCTATTTATTTATAGGGGAAAGTACACAAAATTACAAAGAGTGTTGTGGAGGCAACAGGCTATTTGAAGATGCTAGAAGCTAATAAGTAATTTTAGAGAAGACAAGTTATCCTGTCTGAACTAGTTCACCAACAAATAAACTATTCGAACACTCTCTCAAGTTGTAGTTACAGATTATATATACTCAACTTAAACATTGAATTTGAGGTCCTTACAAGAATTTGGTTAAAATATCTGCAGTTAACCAGTGAAGCTGACAAATGCTTGTAAATTTCTTTTTCAATAACTTCTCTCAAACCAAATGATAGTTAAACTCTGTGTGTTTAGTTCTCTCATGAAATACAAAATGAAAGTAATGTGAATAACTGTATGAATTGTAACAAGCCCCACATCGGGGAGGTCTCCTTACCAGGGAGACCTTATAAGGCGGGAGGTTCTCCAATCTCTTGGGCCGGCTTTTGAAGGATGGTTACCCTCCTTAGCTTTATGATTATTACATTAGTGCTTTCGTTGAAAGCCAGCCAACTCGAGAAGGGCTACCCATGGAGAGTTCTGACCACCGGAGGGTTCTGACTGGCAAAAAAGGCCGAGTGAAGTACCAGGGAGTGCAGCCATCGAGGACGCTGACTTTCGAAGGGGGTGGTATTGTAACAAGCCCCACATCGGGGAGGTCTCCTTACCAGGGAGGTATTATAAGGCAGGAGGTTCTCCAACCTCTTGGGCTGGCTTTTGAGGGATGATTATCCTCCTTAGCTTTATGATTATTACATGATTATCGTAGTACATTCACATTTGCTGAATTTAGTAAAACTTTAGCTCTTGGATGAATTGTTTAATTCAAGTTCACAAGTGAGAGATTTCATCACTCAACACTTTTTGTATCTTGGTTTTCCAAGAAATACTAGTTCCAATGAAAACATAACATACTAGAGAGTGGAGGCATGACTAGACCTGGGCACATATATGTCCCTTATCTTCATATATTAATTTATTTTCATATAATCATCTTCGTGTGGGGCCTTAATTTATCTTCATATTATGTTTGTCCTAGAGTCTTCTTGAGATATATGAAAATGTGAACAACAACATTCCAGTGATCATATACAAGGAGTCTGGATAAGCTTACTAACTAGTCCAACAAGAAAAGACAAGTCAGGTCTACTAATAATCATATAAATGAATTTTCCAATAAATCTTTTATATCTTTCTGGGTTTGAGACAGGTTCGTTTTGTTCTATCATTAATTTTTAATTTGGATTCATTGAACTATCTACTAATCTACAATCATGTCTATTTCTTTTAGGATATCTAAAGTATATATTCTTTGAGAGATAACAATATCCTCTTTTGATTGAGTCACGACAATGCCCAAAAGGTATTTGAGGCATCTAAAATCTTTGGTTTGAAAGTGAATGCATAAATGTTTTTTAGCTGAGAAATTTTATCGACATCACTACACTAATGACTTGTCATCCACATACACCATTAAGTAAACATATTTTCTTGAAAAGATATGACAATAAAAAGCATAAAGAGGATTGTTCCTAAGCTTATTAGCAAACTTCAAGTCTTAGAATGTGAATCATGTCAATTAGGTAAATATGTTAAATCTTCTTTTCCTAAAGAATTGAAACAAGATGTAACCTTATCTTTTTTTTTACAATTCATTCTGATATCTGGGTCCAATCTTATTGAGAGTTTTAAGAGTGATAATGCCAAAAAGTACCTTTCTTTTGGTTTTGCCACTTTTTTAAATTCACTTGCCATTATGTATCAATCCACTTTTCCTCGTACACTTTAGCAAAGATAGAAAAATAGATACTTAGTTGTAACAGCACAAACCTTATTGATTGGAGCCAATATACCTGGGATGCTATTCTAATTGTATATGTTACCTTTTTAATAGAATGTTCTCTTCTTTGGAAAATAAATTTTCTTACTCCATTTTGTTTCCAAAGGAACATCACTTTCATATTTCTCCCATGTGCTTTTTACATGACATGTCTTTATATTTGGACAAACTCTCGGCAAGAGCCATCAAATATCTCATTCTAGGATGTTCTCGTCTTCAAATAGGGTATAAATGTTATTCTCTAGACACTAAAGTATTTCATGTTAGTGTCACCTTTTTTAAAGAACACATGACAACTTTAAACATGACTTTTAATTCAGCAAATGGGATAAATGATTTTAATTGAGCAGTTTGATCCTGTGGGAAATCAAATAGTATTTTAGGAAAGAATAAATCAGGAAATTTGTATATTTCCTTGTAATCTGTACAGATTTGAATAATTAGGAACAATCCCATAAATCAAGGGATCCTAGCATAAAATAGAGTTATTATATTTCCTAAAATAGCTTAGGTCTCCTGTATATATCTTATATCATCTCTTTGTATTGATATAATAAAAATCATATTTCAGTTAATCTAATTTTCCAGATGGTATCAGAGCTTCCGATCTAGGAAGCTCTGTCTATGCGCGATAAACCCTAAGACGACAGCCTACATTGTTGCTGCATTTTTCTTAACTCTAAGACGGCAGACTGCATTACTGCTGCATTTTTTTTAATCCTAAGACGACAGTCTGCATTACTGTTGCATCGCACTTTTTTGCTATAATGTCAAGGGAAGAGGAGATAGAAAGGGTGAAAACCGTTCTTAGTAAGCTGGAAAAACCTACAGGTATGTGTTCTTTGGCATACTCAGGTAAGTTTCCACCTTCTTTTGGATTAAATGTCTCAGATACACTTTTTAACCATTATTGGATATTGGACTTTAGAGCCACATATCACATGACACCATTAGCCAAACACTTCTCCATATATTCCCCATGTCCCAGCAACAAGAAAATTGCCACAACAGATGGAACTCTTATAATTGCAGCTGGTCAAGGAAATATCCAAATCAATCCTTTAATAACCTTAAAAGATGTTCTCCATGTCCCAAAGTTGTCCACGAACCTAGTGTTTATACAAAAACTTATAAAGGATTTGTCATGTAAAGTTTTTTTCAACGATCATTGTGTATTTCAAGACAAGGATTCAGGGAGGATGATTGGACATGCTAGAGAATGGAATGACCTTTATTATCTCGAAGATCCAAGTCTCCCCAGCAAGAATAGAATCTCTCACTCCTTCATATCTGAATCCTTGATGACCAACAGAGAAAAAATCATGCTTTATCATTGTCGGTTGGGACATCCCTCATTTGGAGTGATCAAAATTATGTTTTCCTCTCTATTTACCAAGTTAGATGTTGAAAGTCTTCATTGTGAGGTGTGTGAACTTGCTAAGCACAAGCGTATATCTTTTCCAATAAGTAATAGAATTAACAATTTCCCTTTTTATCTTGTTCATACTGATCTATGGGGACCTTCTAATATTCCAAATGTGTCTGGTACTCGATGGTTTGTCACCTTTATAGATGATTGTACAAGGATCACTTGGGTTTTCCTACTTAAACAAAAATCAGAAGTCAGTTCTGTCTTCCTAAACTTCCACTCCATGATAAAAAATCAGTTTGGTGTTAATATTAAGAGGCTTAGGTTAGATAATGCCAAAGATTATTTAAATCATGTCCTTAATTCTTTTTGTCAAAAAGAAGGTATAATTCATGAGTCTTCTTGTGTCAAAACACCACAACAAAATGGGGTCGCAGAGAGGAAAAATGGACATCTTTTAAATCAGACTCGGGCGTTGTTGTTCCAAAAAAGTGTCCCAATAAATTTCTGGGGGGAAGCTGTCCTTACAGCAACATACCTTATCGATAGACTACCCTCTAGAGTCTTAGGATCAAAAAGCCCTATGGAAGCTTTGTCGTCTTTCTATCCAAACTTGTCTACTACAAATAATCTTAAACCAAGAGTTTTTGGGTGCATCTCATATGTCCATATTCATAGTACAGACAGGGGAAAACTTGATCCTAGAGCCTTAAAGTGTGTCTTTGTTGGTTACTCACCCACTCAAAATGGGTATAAATGCTACCACTCCCCATCCAAAAAATTCTGTGTCTAGGGATGTTACCTTCAATGAACAAGAGGACTATTTCCATCAACCTTATCTTCAGGGGGAGAGTTTCAGGGAAGATAAGGAAAGTAGTAATTCTGGTTTTCTCATTCTTCCAGACTTGACATTTGAACCTAAACGAAATCATATTGAAAGTAGTAATTCTGGTTTTCCCATTCTTCCAGACTTGATATTTGAACCTAAACAAGATCAAATTGAAGATCAAATTGAAGTTGTAACAAATGAAACAAGTCAAGGAATTGGTCAAGAAAGTGAAATTAATTGTGAAACTGATCAAGAAGATGTTGAAGCTGATCAAGAAGATGTTGAAGCTGATCAAGAAGATGTTGAAGCTGGAAAATTTGGTAAGAAGCTGGTATACTCAAGGAAGACTAAGGCCATTCCAGGATCAAGTCATGTTCAAGAATTCAACTCGACTCCACAAAAAGAGGTAACAATTTTTTCTCCAGCTGTGCAGGTTGAAATTGTAACCCAAAATGATCCTGACCTCCCAATTGCTATTAGAAAAGGAACAAGAAAAGGAACAAGAAAATGCACCAAACAGCCACTCTACTCTCTTTCAAATTACTTGTCCTTTAAAAATTTCTCTCCTACTCATAAAACCTTCCTAGTAAACCTAAACACTGCACTTCTACCTAATACCCTATCTGAGGCATTGTCTGACTGAAAAATGGAGGCAAGCCATGGATGTAGAGATGGAGGCATTGGAGAAGAACAACACTTGGGAGTTAGTCACCTTACCAATAGGAAAGAGGCTAGTTGGATGTAAATGGGTCTATACAGTGAAATACAAGGCTGATGGATCAATTGAGAGATATCAATTGAGAGATATAAGGCAAGACTAGTTGCCAAAGGGTTCACCCAAACCTATGGAGTTGATTATTTGGAGACCTTTGCTCCGGTTGCCAAAATGAACACAGTTAGGGTGATATTGCCCCTTGCTGCCAATTATGGTTGGAATTTGGAACAATTTGATGTTAAGAATGTTTTCCTACATGGAGACCTTGAAGAAGAAATTTATATGGAGATACCTCCGGGATATGGTAAAGATGTTGCTGCCAACACTGTTTGCAAGTTGAAAAAGACATTATATGGGTTAAAACAGTCCCCCCGTGCATGGTTTGGCAGGTTTACTAAAGTTATGACAGGTCTGGGTTACAAACAAAGCCAAGGGGACCATACTTTGTTTTTTAAACATTCCAAGTCAGGGGGAGTAACAATATTATTGGTGTATGTGGATGACATAATATTAACTGGAGATAATAAAGAAGAGCAGCAATTATTGAGCCAATGCTTAGACAAGGAATTTGAGATCAAGACCTTGGGAAGACTAAAATATTTTTTGGGAATTGAAGTTGCCCACTCCGAGAAAGGGATATTTATATCTCAGCAGAAATACATCACCGATTTGCTCAAGGAAACTGGCAAGGCAGCCTTGCAAACCTCGCTAGTACCCCATTAGAACCAAACCTAAAGCTTGGAAATGCAGTAAGAAGATTTTGCTCGTTGAAAAAAATATGTACCAAAGATTAGTGGGCAGACTTATATATTTGTCGCATACCAGGCCGGATATTGCCTATGCAGTGAGTTTAATTAGCCAATTTATGCATAGCCCAAAGGAGACCCATTTACAAGCTGCCCACAAAATTTTACAGTACCTTAAAGGAACTCCAGGAAGAAGGATTCTATTCAAAAGGAATGGTAATGTGAAGCTTGAAGCCTATATTGATGCTGATTATGCAGGGTCAATTGTGGATAGGAGGTCAACTACGGGATATTGCACCTTTCTTGGAGGAAATCTTGTGACTTGGAGAAGCAAAAAACGAGGTGTAGTGGCTCGGTCCAATGATCGAAGCGAATTCCGAGCCATGGCACAAGGTATATGTGAGTTGCTATGGCTTAAAATCATCTTAGAAGACTTGATGATAAAGTGGGAAGAACCTATGAAGCTTTATTATGATAATAAGTCAGCAATCAGTATAGCCTACAACCTAGTGCAGCATGATAGAACAAAGCATATTGAAATAGACAGACACTTCATCAAAGAAAAGCTTGATAGTGGCTTGATATGCACTCCATATGTGTCCTCTCAAGACCAAATTGCAGACATTCTTACCAAGGGACTGGGCTGCCATAATTTTCAGAAGATTGTATCTAAGCTGGGAATGGAAAACATCTATTCACCAGCTTGAGGGTGAGTGTGGGAAATCAAATAGTATTTTAGGAAAGAATAAATCAGGAAATTTGTATATTTCTTTGTAATCTGTACAGATTTGAATAATTAGGAACAATCCCATAAATCAAGGAATCCTAGCATAAAATAGAGTTATTATATTTCCTAAAATAGCTTAGGTCTCCTGTATATATCTTATATCATCTCTTTGTAATGATATAATAAAAATCATATTTCAGTTAATCTAATTTTCCTGAGATCCTCATAGAACCAACACAATCTAATTGATCCACGTAATCAACCCCACTTGAAAGGAAAATTTTAGTTCCATAACATTCATATCGTCTGGCTTTTGGTCAATTTTTTACTATCTTTTAACTATGATTTTGAAGAACAAGATAAAAGTTTAATGCATGAACACAAGAAGCAGTACAACCACTACTTCTCTTTTCATTGCGAGATTAAATAACCACATATTAGGACTAGTCGGTCATATTCCAAATGTATTGAATTATTTGATGAAACACGTGCACTTAAACTTTGCTGATTGCAATTTTCAATGCCTCGTGCACTTAAACTTTGCTAATTGCAATTTTCAATGCCTTCAATTTATGTGAAGGATCACAGCTGTGACAAGGCATCATTTTTAGAACCACCAAACTGTGATCACTCAGAGATAGTACTTCTACGGGATGAACAAGTTAAAATTATAAAAGTTTTATAAGATAGTTTCTATAAATGATTATTTCGGTATTTTCAGGAGTACAAGTATCTATAAAGATTTAGAGAACTTTTATAAATTACTTTATCATTCAAATTTTTTTTCTCTTATTTTTCTTATTTTTTTCTTCTAGTATGAGGTTATGGGAAAATTTGTCCAAGCACATATTACATATATGCTGAATGGTTAATGGCTCATTTTCTTGATTTATGTTCATTTCAGGTTGCAAAATCTGCAAAGCTGGAGAAATCTGAAATCCCTGCAAAGATCAAGTTGGTGGCAGATCCATGGACTCCTGAATCTGGATTAGTCACTGCTGCTCTCAAGATAAAGAGAGAGCAGCTGAAAGCCAAATTCAAAGATGATCTTCAGAAGTTGTATGCATGAAATGAAGTGCTTCTGTCCCCTTCAATTTTAGTTGATGTGTGTAACATGCAAAACCTATCTTTTTGTTTAATAATGTAAGAGGAATGTAATATATAACTTACTTAACATAATAAAATCGTACTCCACGCAATAGTTGTCTGTGAACAACAATTCTTGCCAATGTCGTGATCCTGGTAATGACTACCATTAGATAGTGATTTATGAGTATGATTGGACAGATTTTATGGACAAATTATTTGAAAAGTACTTTTAAGAAAATGGAATTAATCATCGTGTATGCATGTGACAAAATTGATCAATCTTGTCTGTATAAGTATTTTTTTATGTTCATTATCTGATTCTAATTTGTGACAGTTTAACAGTCAAAAAATTATCTCTAGTTTTATGAAGCTTTGACGCAGGCAGAAATCTCACAAAACGACTTAAGATGAAAATTATGGTGACAAATTAAAATTTAAAAGTTTTAGGTACAGATTATGGTGACAAATTATTTCTATTTTGAATTATAATGGCCAAGATGAAAATAAATCTATCAATTTATTGTGATTCATTATAAATCTTATTAAAAAAATTTGATCCGTCATTGATAAAAAATCAATTTAATCTATTCATTAAAATATTTTTATGGATGGAATTCATCCAAAAAAAATATATTTAAAAATATAAAATGTATTATTAAAACAATTTTCATAGAGAAATTTTAGAATATAAATATAAAAATATATTATTTGAAAAGTTTTAAGAAATAAAATTACAGAATAATTGAAAAAAATACTAATATAAAGACAAGAACTAATATATTAATAACTCATGCACCTTGATAAAAGTACAATATTTTGGACAATTTTATTAATTTTTAATTAAATTTTGAAAAATTGTTAATACTCACACTGGCAAGATGTTATTGGATTTTGAAAATCAAAATTTATTGTGTACGAAAAATAATCAGTAATCGTAGTATCTTTAACTATTTTAATAATTCATGTTATAGTGTTCATCTTGCCAATGATCAAATTTTTTAGTTCAAATTTGTTTATGATAGGTTTCACAACCGGATTACGATATTGAGTCGTCACGACCGTATATATACAACATGCAGTCGTCAACTAAATCGTAAAAAATCTTTTTTAGAAAATGGTATTTTTTAGAAAATGTCTTTGAATCCGAATTTGGATCCTAAAATCCACTCGGCATAAGAAAATATTATCGTCATATATCTTTAGGTGCAAACCAATATAACCCGCAATTATTGATCCAATTCATTTCAATACAACATTACAATCAAACAATGAAATGATTGGCTCGGGATAAAATCATGACATTCAACAGAGCAAGATTAGACAACCTCCAAGAACTATCAATCCTAATGTAAACCCAGACGGCATCAATCTAGAATCACACTCGACCAATTCAAACCAGGACAAACAACAATTAATTTGGACTAATCTAAACCTCACCATCAGTAAACGAAACGAATCAGACCCGATAATAATGCTTAGCAGAAACCTTAGGGCCCAATAGAAACACCAGGATAGTCAAACAACACAAAACAAAAAAACAGAATCAAAGAAAGGCGGGTTTTGATGAGGATCCTCTACCCTACGTTGAATCATATACTCGTGGGTTGGTTTGAGTGGCTGGCGCAACAATATTTAAGGTTTAGTGTCGTATGTTATTTTGTTATAAATTCTGTTTTATTTTTTAATAGTTAGTTCTGAAATAAAAGTGGAAATTAGATAAGATTCCTAGGGACCAGAGGCTATAAATAAGTCATTCTTTGTAAAGTCAATCATCATTCAGAAATTAAAAAATGAAGTTTGTTTCTCGTTCATTTTTGTGCATTAGAGAAGAAGAGAGAGGTAGGAAAAAAAAAAGAATCTTTCTTTACAATTGGTATCAATTGAAAGACAACGATCATGGTGACCAACAAGGAACTCGAAACGCGTGTGCAATCTTTTGAGAAATCTCTTGTAGATTCACAAGAACAAACGAATAAGACATTGCTGGTGATGCAGAAAACTATGGAGACTCTAGCAGCTTCCGTGGCGGCGTTAACAGCGGGAACCAACATTCCACCTCCGAACGACGATGAAAGCGAATCTACTACGTCAGTATTACATCGCGCACAACTTCAATTTCCCTATTTTGATGGCACAAACTTTAGGGTTTGGCGAGCCAAGGCAGAGCAATTTTTTGAATTAGAAGGAACACCAATAAACCAAAGAGGGAAACTGCTCTTGTTATCCATGGAAGGCAATGCCTTTGCATGGCAACGACATTACATCAAAAACCCCAGCTTCAGGTCGAAATCTTGGACCGATATCTTGCTTGATGTAGGAAACAGATTTGATGATGGAGCCTACGATGACCCTATTGCTGAAATCTTGCGCTTACGGCAACAAGAATCTTTGCCTGGATATCTTGAAAATTTTGATTATTTGCTAGCGCGTGTGGTGATATCTGAAGGCATGACTCTCAGTTTCTTCCTCGTAGGTTTGGAAAGCCATTTAGAGAAATCAGTTCGTCTTCATAACCCCAAATCCATCCAAGAAGCAATACGTCTAGCACGATTACAGGATAATATTAATAAAGAATTAGACAAGAAGATCTCTACAGAGAAATCAATAACTTCCAATGTGCAACCTTGCTACACAAGACCATGGCTTAATCAACCATTCACATCCAGAAATCCACCCATCACAACACTACAAAATCACTCTCAAAATTCCACTACTAACCAAGCTTATCCGGACTCTAAGGGAAGCTCAACTTCTATTTCATTTACAAAAGAGGCTAGTGAGAGAATCTCCAAAGGATTGTGTAGATTTTGTGGTGAAAAGTGGGAGAAAAATCATAGATCAAGATGTAAAGTTTGGGGAAAATTAAATGCAATTTTTTGTGCCCAAAAAAACTTCAATCAAGAAAACACAGATGTTAGTGAAGATGAAGATGATGAATCTATAGTAGAAAACAGTTTAGCAATACTGCATAGTGATAATGTGCATGTTTCTTTACATGCTTTGAGGGGTATAGTAGGTGACAACACACTTCAGTTGCAAGGTCTCATTAAAAAACAGGCAGTACCTTTCCTAATGGACACCAGAAGCACTCATAACTTCATCAGTGCTAAGTGGGTGAAGTTACTGGGCTTAAAAACTCAACCTGTTAAAGATTTTCCGGTTGTAGTTGCTAGTGACACACCTATTACGATCTCAAGGAAATGTGAAAAGCTAACTTGGAAATTTGGTGCACACAGTTTTACAACAGATTTTCTAGTATTACCGGGCACAACATTTGGCATAATCCTTGGCATGCAATGGTTTCGAACATTGGGTGAAATTGCTTGGAATTGTGCTAAGTTAACCATGAAATTCCAGCATGAAGGGAACACTATAACATTACAAGGAGAGACGCAGAACAAGTTACCTGCTACGGGATAGTGGAAAACTTAAAGCAATTGATATTCGAGGCAATGCTATTTCCTATCATTGGTCCTCTCTGTTTTAACATCATAATACCTGAAAATACTAGTGATTTCGATGAACAACAACAGCTGGAATTGGAGAACCTGTTACAAGAATACAGTAGCTTGTTTGTTGAACCTACTCAATTACCACCTAACAAGAAATATGATCATAAAATTGAGCTCACAAATGAGAAGCCTATTTGCTTGAAGCCTTACAAATATCCTCGAGCACAAAAAGAGGAGATTGAAAGACAGGTGAAGCATATGTTATCAACTGGATTTATAAGAGAGAGTTGTAGTTCATTTTCCGCACCATTGGTGTTGGTGAAGAAGAAAGATGGATCCTGGAGATGTTGTATTGATTTCAGAAAGTTAAATGTTGCCACTATCAAGAATAAGTTTCTTATACCATTAATTGAAGACCTACTTGATGAATTAAAAGGAGCTACTTACTTTACCAAGTTGGATCTAAGGAGTGGGTACAACCAAATCAGAATGGCTGAAGATGACATTCACAAGACAACTTTTAGAACTCATAGTGGACACTATGAATGGGTAGTGCTTCCATTTGGGCTGAGCAATGCCCCTGCCACATTTCAGAACCTCATGAATGACTTGTTTAGAGAACATCTAAGGAAATTTATCCTTGTGTTCTTTGATGACATTTTGGTTTATACAAAAACGTGGGAAGATCATATCCATTGTCTCTAGCAAACTCTTCAAATCTTGGAGGAAAATACATTGGCATCAAACTACAAGAAGTGCACTTTTGGCACAAAGCAGGTCGAATATTTAGGCCACATAATAACTAAGGAAGGTGTTGCTCCTGATATAAGTAAAATAGAGGTTGTTCAGAAATGGAAAAGACCAACTACTGTGAAGGAACTTAGAGGCTTCTTGGGACTCTCAGGATATTACAGAAGGTTCATCCGAAACTATGGCAAAATGGCTTCTCCATTAACTGCTTTGTTGAAGAAAGACACAGCCTTCATTTGGGAACAAAAAGCTGAGGAGGCATTCAACAACATCAAATAGTCATTAACTTCTGCACCTGTTCTAGCATTACCTGACTTTCAACAACCCTTCACTACAGAAACTGATGCATAAGCTTATGGAATATGAGCTGTATTGCTGCAAAATAACCATCCAATTGCCTTTATCAGCAAAGCAATGGGTCCTAAGTTTCAACTCCTTTCTGCGTATGAGAAAGAATTTTATGCTATTCTTTTTGCTGTAAAGAAATGACTCCACTATTTCCTTGGGAATCACTTCATAATAAAAATAGACCAGAAAGCTTTGAAGCATCTCCTTGAGCAACCACCTACAACCCTCATGCAGAATTGGGGTTTAGAGCAGCTTATGGGGTTGGACTTTAGTATAGAATATAAAAAAGGGAAGAACAATGTCGTGGCAGATGTTCTATCCAGAAAATGTGTTCCAGGACAATTAGTCACCATCTCACATTTGTTAAATGAATTGGTCATTAAAGTCAAACAAACTTGGCAACAAGACCCCAAATTACAGAAGATCATTGACAGAATCAGACTGACAGGAGGCCCTCACAAACACTATAGTTATGCCAACGATTTACTCAAAAGAAAATGGAAGTTAGTAGTAGGTGCAGATAAACAGCTAAGACAGGAAATTCTTAGCCATTTTCATGATTCCCCAATCGGAGGACATTCTGGAATTGATCAGACTTACAAAAGAATAAAACAACATTTTTACTGGAAAGGATTACAGAAAGAGGTAAGAGTATGGGTAAAGGAATGTAACACATGCCAAAGATTCAAATCATTGCCTCAACTTCCAGCAGGGTTGTTGCAACCTTTATCAATCCTTGAAGGGGCCTGGAAATCAATAACAATGGACTTCATTATAGGGCTGCCCAAGTCTAACGGATTTTCAGTAATTTTGGTGGTTATAGATAGATACACAAAATATACACATTTCATAGTATTAAAACATCCCTTTGGTGGTGCTGTAGTTGCTACTAAATTCATGGAAACTGTGGTAAAGTTACATGGCTGGCCACAAGAAGTTATTTCCGATAGAGACCCTATCTTCTTGAGTACATTCTAGAATTAAGTTTTATGCCGATCAGAACAGAACTGACAAAGAATTTGCTATTGGAGACATGATTTACTTAAAGATCCAACCATTCCGACAACATTCCCTAGCTAATTCAGTCTTTCATAAGCTTGCAGCTAGATATTTTGGGCCATATAAAGTATTAGAGAGAATAGGAAAAGTGACTTACAAACTTGAGTTACCTACTGGAACAAAAATACATGACGTGTTCCACGTGAGTCTTTTAAAGCAACATCATGGACATCACTAGGTATTCCCTCAATTACCAGCATTTAATGAAGATGCAGAAGTCACTCTACAACCCATGACAATTTTAGATAGACGAATGAAGAATAAGAACAATAAAGTTGTCACTGAAGTTCTAGTACAATGGGAATTTACAAATTCGGAGGATGCCACGTGGTACGAACTTCAGAAATTACAACACCAACATCTAAGTTTTGATTGGCTTTCGCGTTGATCAGACTTTGAGGACAAAATCTGCTTTCATGAAAGAAAACTGTCCTATATCATTTTATTATAAATTCTATTTTATCTTTTAATAATTAGTTCTAGATGAAATTCCTAGAGAACAAAGATTATAAATAAGTCATTTTTTATAAAGTTCAGACATAAAAAAAATTTCTCATTCATATAAGAAGAGAGAAATAGAGAAAGAATTAGTGTCTTAGTGGGTGCGAAGGTCGATGGCGAGTGAGGGACTCTGCGTGTTTACACGCAGGGTTTGGTTGGAGATTGAAAAAGAGTGGGGTGGCTGCTGGTGTTGAGATTGAGCAGCGCGACTAAAACCAGTGGTGGTGAGTCGCGCGGTGGGTGTATTCAGAGGTTCGGTGAATCGGTGGGGGTTTTAGCCGGTGATGAGAGTGGAAATGAGGGGTAGCTTGTTATGTGGAGAGTGGCTAGGCTTTTGGGTGCAAGGAGGATATTTGTGCACGGTGGATGTGTTTTGACTGATGAGGTGGTTCAAATGGATGAGGGTTGAGGGTGGTCACGAGAGGCAGTTTGGCTAGGTGTAAGGATGTTGGGTGCTGGTTGTGTGGGATGCGCTTGGTGGCTCTTGCGGTGAGTGATGAATGGATGAGAGTGAGTGATATGCGGTCGAAGGTGTGAGTGATAGGAATAGGTTTATGGGTACTAGAGATAAAAAATGGGCACGCGCGTCATGTGTGGGGAAGATAGGAGGGAGTAAAGGTGAATGGGTGAGAGCCAAGTGGCGGTGAGGGTTTTGCGTGAAGGTGGGGGAGAGTGCCAAGGATGAAAAAAAAAAAAAAAAAAAAGAAAGGAAGAGGTGCGGAGATTGTGCAGGGTGAGTACGGAGATGAAGATTAGAGAAGAAGACAGGTGGACCATGCGAGAGAAAAAAGAAAATTGGAATTAATATGGGTTCAATATGAGGTCATAGTAACATGCCTGAGGGTAAGAATATACTTAAATTATGTTCTATCAATATCATTATATTAACATGAAAAAAAAAATTTAGGGGTAAATAATACCTTAAAATATTATTTTATTTATATATTTTTTTTTCGTTTTCTTATTTATGTAGTAATCCTTTTTATAGGGGAGACATATAAAAAAGAAAAATAATATCAAAAAAATAAGATAGGATGGATATTGAGTCTAGATATATTTAAGGAAATGGAAAAATATCTAGAGAATAAAGAATGATTATAGGGGGAGAAAAAAAGTGGGAAGTTGAGGGAGATATTTTTAAAATATTTTTATTATTCATATTATTTTATATTTTTTTTATTTTGTTTTATGTATATATATTTATATTATTTAATTATCTAGATGAAATTAAGTGTTGATGACAATCTCTCTTTAATTAACTTTTTTTAGATAATATGAAAATTAATATTTTCATACTATTGTGGTAAGAGATAAGTAAAGATGACAACACAAATTTCATTTAGATTTCAAGGTCTTTAAAGGAAGAATTAGTATAAGTTAGGAAACGTTGGACTTTAAATATGGGTGTCAATAAGAAAAGCTGGACTTTAAATGTGAGTGTCAATAAGAAAAGCTGGTTTTTAAATGTGAGTGTCGGTCATAAAAGTTGGGCTTTCAATGCGGGTGTTAGCCAAAAAAGCTAGACTTTAAATGCGACTACCAATAAGAAAAGTTGGGCTTTAAATGTAAATGTTAGTCAGGAAAGCTAGGCTTTGAATGTGGGTGCTAGTCAGAAAAGTTGGACTTTAAATGTGACCGTCAGTAAGAAAAGTTGGGCTTTAAATGTGAATGCTAGTCAGAAAAGCTAAGCTTCGAATGCAGATGTCAGTCAGCAAAATTAGACTTTAAATGTGACCACCAATCAGAAAATTTGGGTTTTGAATGTAGGTGCCAGTCAGAAAATCTGAACTTTGAATGTGAGTACCAATAAGAAAAGTTGGGCTTTAAATGCAGGTGCCAGTCAGAAAAAAGTTGGACTTTGAATATGAGTGCCAGTAAAAAAAGGTGGGCTTTAAATGCAGGTACCAGTTAGAAAAGTTGGACTTTGAATGTGAGTGCCAGTAAAAAAAGGTGGGCTTTAAATGCAGGTGCCAGTTAGAAAAATTGGGCTTTAAATGTAGGTGTTAGTCAGAAAGGCTGGGATTTAAATGTAAAACACAATGATGCACAAATGCATATAGTCGAAAGTATTTTCTTATGATTTTTTGTAAGAAGACTTTAATTGTTCCCCTTTCAATCATCAAATCCATGTAAGTTGGTCATTCTTCATGACTCTTATTTGTGTAAGTTTATTTCATCTTGAGCATAAAATGAGAAATATTATAACTCTTTTGATCTAATGTCATAATTGAGGTGTTATGACATTTCTTCAAAAACACTATTTTGTTCGCATGTTGCTTGAACATAGGTGACTAGATGTATGGAATATGGGTCCATGTGATTATTCCATTTTGTGGTACTAGATTAATCTTGACTTAGACTAACTCCTAAAAGGTAAGGAAAATGAGTGGACCAATTTGCAAAAAATGTGATGATGAAAGGTTATATAGGAGGGTTCCCCTTTTTTTAATTTATTCAAAAGGAGAAACTATGTGAGGTGACGATAAAGACGACCCCAGTTATGAAATATAAGGGAAAACTTTGTGTTGAAAAGAGTTAATGAGAAAGTGTAAAATGCCCCCTTGTAAAGGTTAAGTGATTACGATGAAGAACATTTTTTTAGAGTGATAGATTGCCCCCTAATTCGGGACGACATGGCGAAAAGGATTGCCCTATTTTAGTGGTATGATAGAAAGAATTACCCCATTCCAGCAACGACATAATAAAGGGATTGCCCTTGTTTTGGTTATGACATGATAGAAGAATTACCCCTGTTTTGGTGGTGACATACTAGAATTAAAAGGATTGTCTCTTCTCCTAACTTGTTTGTTAGACAAATGACATCTAGAGGGGGGTGAATAAATGCACAAATTGAAATAGATGCCAAATTAAAAATTTATTTTAGATGTCTAATAACTTGTTAATTCAATTTTAAAGTGGAAGCGATAATATGATCAAGAAGATATAAGAGAAGTGATTAAGAAAAGTAGAGTGATAAAGGGAAGATAAGAGCACACAGTAATTTATACTTGTTCGTGTATAACCAACCCTACATCCAGTTCGCAATCACCTCTAACACGAGAGTGACCCCAATTCACTATCTTTCAAATTCAGTTTACAAATTACAATCAACTTAGCAGAGGAACTAATAAAGAGTAAACTAATTAAAAAGACAATCACCTCCTTAGAAACCCACACCTCCCTAGAATCCCACTAGGGATGAACACCTCTTTTGAACAAATCATATGATGAACACACCTCCTTAGAATCCCACTAAGGATGAACACCTCCCTAGAATCCCACTAGGGATGTACACATCCTCTGAACAAATCAAAGGATGAAAACACCTCCTTGAACAAATCAAAGGGATGAACAGTTTTTACACAGGAAACCCAAAGAAATATAGCAGAATAACAGTGACTACTTAAACCCTAAACAGAGAATTTAACAATCAACCACTTAAGCCCACAAAGGATGAAGACAATAAAATAAGAACAATCACACCTGGGTAATGGAGACAACAAATTGTAGAAGCCTGTAGAATGTCAACCTCCAAGAACAAGTGTGATTAACAATGAAAGTGCAGAAGGTAATATGAAATTTTTTTCTCAGAAAACCTAAAAGTGCTCTATTTCCTTGTTCATAATTTTTTTCTCAAAATCGATTGAATGTAAATTGAATTTTCGAATTCTGTAATTGTGTATTTTTTATTTTTCATCAAAACTCATTTAAATAGGAAAATATCATCAGAAAATAGTCGTTGGTCATTAATACTTTCGTAGAGAAAAATCAGGATGTATTAAAAAATATTTATTCTTCAAAACGGATATATTTTTCAAATTTAAACTGCCATAATCGATTATGTTACTAGTATAATCGATTATGACAAAGAGAAAATTGTTTTTTCATTTCTGATGCATCATAATTGATTATGACAGTGAATAATGTCATGTTATAAAATTTTATCACACTTGTGCTTTGGAGGCTTATGTATAATACTACTTCATCAACTTGGACCTCCATATCCAGTATTCTAAGACTTTATCTAGTCTTCAGGAATCATCTTGGCTTGCTTGAACCTTGAATAAAATCTTTATCAAATCATATCTTGGGCTTGCTTGAGTCTTGAATGTTGTTGACTTGAATCATCATCAAAATCATCTCTTGGGAATGTAGGGACATGTTTCACATTGCCATCAATCTCCCCCTTATTGCTTTCAATCTCACCCTTTTTGATGATGATCAAGGAAACACTTGAAATGAATTAAAATGCTTGACTCTATATAGTCAGCTCAAGATTAGAATAAATTTGCACAGTATAGTGTAGCACAGATTAGCCCAGTATATTTAAACTCCCCCTAGATATGTTAATAACAAAGCTCCCCCTAACTCATATGAGCAAAACTTCTCCTAACTCCCCCTGTTTAATTCAGAATTAGGAATGAATTTCATACAAATTTTAATTCATCAAAAAATCTCCCCCTGTTTCATTAATAATCATAAAAAATTATTATAAGAGAAAAAATCTCCCCACGTTTCACAAAGATTAATATCATCAAAATTTCTCTTTGTTTTATTGATAATGATGAAAAATATTGCAAGGGGAATTTAGAACAAATTTGCACATAAACCAAGGCAGAGAAGATAATGCATCACAAAGTGTCATAGAGAAGAACATCATAATAAGGAGGCAATATCTAGGATACCCAAGGCAAATGAACAGAGAGAAAAATAGGGGAATTGAATGATTGTAGAGATAATGGAATGGAATACAGTAGTTTCTCCCAATTGCAGTCTTCTTATTAAGGCAACTTTCAAATTTAAATTCAAATTCAAATTCACTCATATTCCAAATTCCAAATTTCAAAGTTCAAATTCAAATTGCAACAAATTTCAAATTCAAATTCCAACAAATTCCAAATTTCAAATTCAAATTTCTAATCCCAAATTTCAAATTCTAATTCAAATTCAAATTCAAAAATCTCAAACTTTCAAATTTCAAAGTTGGTCGGCAATCGAATTTATGTGACAGATAAGTGCAGATATTCAATGTAGAGGCATGAGAGACAAGAATAAACTTATCTTTGTAATATTTCTCTGTTCATCTAGCTTGTTCCTGTACACCCATTTAACTCCAATAACCTGCATTGATTTCTTATTCTTGATAATTACTTACACTATCAACATACAAATCTAGGTACCCTTTCATCATCTTTGGGTCCTTAAAAAGTTAGTAGAATCACAAGTCTCTGCCAAAAGACTAAGGATAAAAGAATAGAACCATGATCTAATTAATTTTTTTTTCAAACTTTCAAAAGTTTTCTGACAAAATCGATTATCACATCACCTTTAGAATCAACATAATCGATTATGACAATAAGAAATTTCACTTTAGATGACAACATAATTGATTATCACAACACATACAAAAATAACATAATCAATTATGACAACAAGGAATCATACTCCAGAAGTCAACATAATCGATTATCACAGTAGAAAATTATTTTGCGAGAATTTTATCATCTAGACATGTGTAAATGTTTTGAACCTTTAGGCACCTATTCATATTTTCCATTAGATATACCAAAATGCTTTATGTAACATCTATTTGATGTATGACCTAACTTCATGCAATAAAAAATGTTGATTTTCTTTGAAAATGTCTAAATGAGTTTCTTAAAGTTCTTAAAACTGGCTTTTCATATTTTCCTTGACTATTTCACAAAAATATTTTTATGAGGTTCTAGACTTTCCTTGGGTTTGTAACCCAGTTCAGCTTTGCTAGAATCCACTCTTTGATAACCTACCATAGAGTCAAGATTAGTAGAAGATTTGGAAAAATTGCTCATTATTTTCTCTAACTTGAAAACCTCATTTTTCAAATGATTACAATTTTCGCAATGTTTAACAACTTCTTTATTTTTAGACATAGTTTTAAATTTCTCAACATCCTTCTTTAAGCACTCATTTTCTTCTTCAAGAATACTAACAATATTTACTAATGCATGAAACTTTTGTTTAAGTGCAGTATGTTTTTTAGCTAGTCTTTCAAGATGTTCAAACATTTCTTGATAGGCTTCAACCAAAGCAACTCATCATATGCATTTGAGGATTTTGTGCTACTTACTTGTGATGAAGTTTCTTGTGATGAGGCTGCATCATCACTTTTTGTTATCAAACAAAGATTTGCTTCTTCTTCTCCATTAATGTTTTTGGAAGAACTCTCTTGTGTTGTGGAAGAATCATTATCCTCCCAAGCAATATAAGTTTTGTGTTTGCTCTTATAAATACTGTTCTTCTTTTTCTTCTTTTCTTTCACATCTTTCTTCCTTATCTTAAGTTTCGGACAGTCTGGTTTGATATGACCAAGCTTTCCACATCCATAGCACTCGTACCTATTGGTTTTCTCTTTTCTTTGCTGTTTCTTTTTCCTATTCTTCATGTAGACCCCAAATCTTGTCCGACCTCATAATAAAGACCAGAAGACCTCCTATTCGAAGATGGATGAAGCCTAAGAAGCCATTAGGAGAGACTATTAGGCCCCATACTAGGATAGGAAGGATTTTCTGTATTAAAATAAGGATTTTTACCTTCAGGGATGGAGACCGCAGTCTCGCTTTTCGAGACCGCCGTCTCGTCATTTCTGCAAGTCGAGACTGCCATCTAGTTTGGCGAGACGACCGTCTTACCACCTGCGAATGGCGAGACCCCCTTCTCGCCATTTTTGCAAGGCGAGACGACCGTCCCGAATGGCGAGACGGCCGTCTCGACCTTTTCAGACGAGACGACCGTCTCAGCCTGACAGGCGCGAATCCCTATAAATAGCGAGTGCTCCCCCCCTCATTTCACACAGTTCTTCCACTTTCCCTCTTGCAACTTCTTCAAATTCTCTTCCTAGAACCCCTCTGAAGCATTTCCGGAGTTTCTGATAGTTTCTTAAGAGTTTTTATAGCGTTTCTGAGAGTTTTTTCGGCGTTGTAAAGAGTGAAGGGCTGCCAAAAAGCACCCTAATTTTCAAGAAATTAATTAAAGAGCTTGTTTCGGAGGTTTCTTCATTCTCCCTCTCTCTCTTACTATTTTATTTCTATGATTAAATTGCATGATAAACATTAGGGCCATGTAGTCATTATTTTAATTCTGCAAATAAAAGGGTAAAAGTGTCTTTTTACAAAGTTTATTTATTAAATAGCCGGCCTATCATAGGGAACCCGAAAGGGGCGTCGTAAGGGAACTAACACTTCCCTTACAAATAACTAACTCCCTTACCTAAACTCTGGTTGTAACGACCAAAGTTGGTTTTCGAAAATCAATGCCTTTTTACTCCTTTTTCGATGTTTCTGGTAAAAACATTGGTGGCGACTCCATAAGAACCCTTCAAAATTAGTTCTTGGGTGAGCCCGGTTATCGGACGATCCAAGAACATTCTTTCAAAAACCTCGCCCCTAGGTTCAGCCCGGTTATCGGACAACCTAAAGGCGTTATAACCACACCCATAAAAACGCGAAAAATGGAAAGTCGGAACCATCGCGTCGCTCTGACCGCCTCGTTTTGACGGCAGCGACAGATGGCGACTCCACTGGGAAAGCCTAGAGAGTTGATCCTATTTAGTGATGGATCAGCTTAAATAAATAAACCAAGAAATTACGCTTTTACCCTACCTTGTATTATAACATGTTTTAATGCTTGACTTTAATAACTGTTGTTTGTTTATTTTTACACGATTGTTTGAAATACAAATTGTACACAAACCTTTGCACACAACAGTTCCCTCTATACCCGGGGGCAAGCGAGAAATCCATAGGGAGTGGGTGGTAGGTACGGTTCGCTGTAGTGATGGCCTTGTGCCCACTAGTGTGATCGGAAACCACCACTCAAGGTGATAACCTTCCTCTTTTGGCACAAAGACTGACTATGACCTTAGTGCTAAGCAATCTCATTTTGTATAAAACTAATCGATTCTTTTATGAAATAATCGATTAATTCACTGTAGCAGTTCAAACCTAATATTAAATATCAAATTAATAAGTAGGTTAATCGATTAATTAGGTTCTGAAAATAAGTTTTATAACATCCAATTGAAGATTGGTAAACGAATTCAAGTCAAAAACCCAGGTTTTATGATAATCAAAATCTGCAAAATTCTTTTAAAAATTCTTTGACCGAGTCAAACATATTCCCAAGAACAAATTAACTGATACGTCCACTGGTCAAAAATCTTTTTTTTTTGTGCCTCTGTCTTTGGTAAAGGGGACAATCGCAGTTAAAGCTGAAACATTGCAGTTTTGTCTCTTTGGATTTAAAAAATTTGAAATCCATTTGAAATCTTTGGATTCACTATAGTATACATTAGAGAATTTAGTTTCTTTCATTACTGCCATGAATAGCGGCAAGACAATCATGGATAATGCGCGAATGAGTTTCGAACATGTCGATTCGAGTAGTACTGTTATGGAACATCCAATTTCCTTTCAATGGCACAAATTTTCATGATTGAAAAGCGAAGGCTGAACAAATCTTTGAATTGTAGACTAGACTAGTGGCATAATGTGGGAAAGTTATTACTGTTATCCATGGTTGGAAAGGTTTTTTTTTCAGCGACATTGCTTGCATCAACCTAGTAACATCACAAGATATGGCATATCGATTTAATGATCGTACTTTTGAGGATCTTGTTGAAATATCAAGATTGCAACAAGAGGAAGATTTGGGAGAATATTTGGAAGTTTATGATTCTTGGCTCATATAGTTGTATCCGAGTCGATGACATTAAAGTTTTCTTTGTTAGGAATGAAAACTAAAGCTGAAAAAATCTGTGAAGATTCATAAACCACGGTCTACGCAAGAAGGTATGCATCTTGCAAGACTTCAAAAGGGATTAGGTGTTTGTTTCGGTAACTACCGGATTCGAAAGATAGCACCTCAACTTCCATAGTTAGAACAGAAGTTACTAACATGATTACAAAGGGATTGTGTAGGTTATGTGGTGACAAAATTCATAAGTTGAAATATAAAGTTCGGGGTAAGCCCAAACGCTATCTTCTTTGCACGAGGAAGAAATTGAGGCCGATGTAGTGTAAAGACATGGACTTTGAGATAATCATTTGTGTTCCGAGTATATGATACCATTGGAAACAACAAAGTTGAAGATGATTCATTCCTCAAAGATAATGATGACTGGTCCACTTGAAAGTGAGAATAACACGCTATCATACTACATTGATAAGAATGCGAGTTATTTGCTTGGATGGTGATAAGCTGCAGGGTTCATAATGGGTTGGCTACTATGGAAGGAGATTCGATCTCAATACATTATTCTCCTATGATTCATGTGATTTATAGTAGTTTCTAAAAAGAACATCAAATTTCATTGAGAGGACAACGGTGGATCTGTAATGAAGATAATAGTAACGAGTAAATGCCATGCAAAAGATTACTTTACAGGAAAAGTTTACGTGTCTATTGGCGATACTGGGAGAGACAGTTATTGGTGTCTTAATGGTTGATAAAGCAAAATTGGTTCCAGCAAAAAGTGAAGCCTATGGCCTTCTAAAGTTGGTAGGGATCAAATGAGCTGAGTCATGAATTTTGATATCGACACAAATAATCAGGGAAGTATGGATAAAAAGGGTCCCTTCTCATCTTTCTTTCTTGCTTATTTTTTATGCTTATTTTTCAGATCACGTAATATTACTAGTTATATACCAGGCACATTATCTTTAGCTTTGAATTAATATAATGTAGGTTTAATTCAATTCAAACTAGCATAGATAGAATTCAATATAGATCCCGAGAGCTTTAGGCGATACAAGATCGAATTAATCGATTAAATTGATTAAAGGGAACACTTTTCATAACAAAATAATCGATTATAACTTCAGTATCAATTGATTAAAATCTTTAAAAATTAGCTTACATCGGTATAATTAGCTAAATAAGATCTTATTGTGATTTTGATGGATCTATTAGTGAAAATTTAATCAATGTAGTTGATATTGCTTGTTAAACACCCTTCTAGATGATCAGTTTTACAAAGCATCTACTAGATTAATGATGATAAATTCGTTTCAAACATTTCATAGTTTTCAAAGCTGGGTGTTTTAATCAATAAAAAATCTTTTAAATCGATTAAAAGAATTTATACAACATTTTTCTTTCTTGTTTTAATCGATTAAAAGTAGAATTAATCGATTAAATGCACTAATGTTTCATATCTTTGAAATTCTTAAAGGTTTTAATCGATTAAAATTTTATTTCAATCGATTAAAATCATTAACAAGAACATTTTAATCGATTCTTTCCTTTTTTAATCGAATTTTATTCGGAAAGAAAAATTAAAGGCTTTAGTTAATGGTCTGTTCTTGTAACATGCTACTAAAGCGTGATTCCCTTATCTTTACACGTGTTAATTGTATTCATTACAAACGTGTTAATGAAGATAAGTTTGAATCAACTTTGATTGATCTTCACATGAGTAAAATATCATATTTCTAATTTTTTCTATTTCTACAAATCCTTTCAATACATACACTGTTCATTATTTCTCTTATGTTCCCTAATTTTTGATGAAGTCAAAAGGGGAGAAATAGTTGCTTTTACTTTAGATCAATTTAGAAGAAATAAACTCTTAAGTTTAGGGGGAGCAACATTTTAGGGGAGAAATAGGAAAACAATTTATTTTTGATTTTTCACTAAACTGTATTATCAAGTGACTTCTCTTGCAGAGTTTTTTTTCAAAATGGTGTTTGTCTTCATCAAATAGGGGGAGACTGAAAGTGATGAAGATCTTATTGAAATACATTGGCAAAGATATCATTGATTTGATGAAGTCAAAGATGAAGTCAAAAGTCAACTTTGCAGCGGTCAACAAGTCACTTTGATAAAAGAGTAGAAAGATTAGTGTGTCTACAAAATGCTTAGGTAAAATCATTTTATCTTTTCTGCTGCATGAGGTTTCTTCACTTAAAAGATTTTGCAAAATGCCTCTAAAATCATTTTAAACAATTAAAAACAAAGTATTTTCACAAAAGCTTTCTTAAACATGTTTTTAACTGATACAGTTTTGAAATAACTGATTAAAATCACTTAGAATGTTCAAAGAAGTGTTTTTACAATATTTTAATCGATACAACTTGATTTTAATCGATTAAATCCATTTAGAACTCATTATGATCGATCAGAATACAAATATGACCGATCAGAATCAGATGTGATCGATCAGATTTGAATTATGAGCGATCAGAATTTTTTCAATCGATTAAAACACGTTTCAATCGATTAAAATCACTTAAAGGTTCAGGATTATCGATCAAAATGCAATTATGACCGATCAGAATCAGTTATGATTGATCAGAATTGAGTTATGACCGATCAGAACTATTTCAATCGATTAAAACACGTTTCAACCGATTAAAACAACTTGGAAAAATTATGTACAGAGTTTTAATCGATTAAAACCTATTTTTATCAGTTAAAATAACTTGAAAAGTTTTACAAGAAAGTTTTTGCAGTATTTCAATCGATTGAATCGCGAAACAATCGATTAAATCAACTTAGAAGATTTTTTGTAAAGTGTTTTAATTGATATAAACGTTGTCAGTATCAGTTAAAACAAATCTGTTAAAGAATCAAGAACGTATTAATGGATTAAAAGAATCTTTTAACAGATTAATTAATACAACGAGTTTTGAAAATCTTCTATAAAAACAGAGTTGCTTGAAACTTTTAATACATCAATTTTTACACATCCTTGAGCAATCAATCAAGCAACTTTAGCACTCTTTTCAAGAAAGATTCGCGGCAGTTTTTGAGAAGTTCTTTAAAAATCTTTCTTGAGGCATATTGTTTTTCTTTAAAGAAGAAACTCACTGTAGAATAGCATAAACTGGTTTGAGATTTCTAGTTTCTTCTTTTTCAATTCTTTTTCATTCTTTTGTACTGTGTGGTACCTGGAATTTGGGTACTAGTTTCTCTACAGCTGGAAGTTGGTTGTAGAGGTTATCAAGAACTGGAATTTGGTTCTTGGTGAAAGGTTAGGTGTTGGTGCCTGGAATTTGGGCACTTGGTTTCTCTGCACTGGAATTTGGTTGTAGAGGTTATCAAGAACTGGAATTTGGTTCTTGTGATAGATTAGGTGTAAGATTGTTGAATCTGTAAAACATTTAATCTAGTGGAACCCAGCTGGAATTTGGCTGGAGACTGGACGTAGCCCTGGTATTGGGTGAACCAGTATAAAATACCGGTGATATCTTTCTTAACCTTTCTCTCCTTTAAATTCTGTTGCTGCATTATTTTGATTGATTGCTTTGAGATTCAAGAACAGATCTGTAAACTTAATTTTCGAATTAGATAATCTGTTATTTGCGAAAAACTTTCAAAGATCAATTCACCCCCCCTCCCCCTCTTTATCTAAAACTACTTTTCTAACAATTTTTAGTATTCATAGCATGTAGGGACATTTCATTGCTGTTTCTTGAAAGGTTTGGTAGTCAGAATCCTCTTCTTCATCATTTCCTTGCATAAGATCTCTCTTCTTTTTGTAGTCTTTAGTGCAACAGTGTTTCTTCTTTCAGTTTCTTCTTCTTCTTTGATTTTTCCCAGTTCCAACTCATGTTCCCTTAATTTTCCAAACAATGTAACCATATTCATCATTGTGAGATCTCTTGATTCTGAAATAGCAGTTACCTTAGGTTGCCAATTTCTTTCTTAGCTCTTTAGAATCTTGATGTTTAGTTCTTCTTTGTCAAAGATCTTCCCAAGAGTCATCAAATGATTTACAATATGAGTAAATATTTTCTGCATATCATAGATGTTTTCTCCAATCTTCATTCTGAACATTTCATACTCTTGAATGAGAGTATTCTTTCTTGCTCTTTTTACCTCTTCAGTTCCTTCATGAGTGACTTCAAGAACACTCCACATTTCTTTGGATGTTTTACACACAAAGATTCTATAAAATTCACCAAGTGTTAATGCAGAAGAAATAATATTTCTAGCTCTAACATCATAGTGAGCTCTTTTATTCTTATTAGGAGCCCATTCATTAAAATCTTTGACAATTGTCATACCATCTTTAATCTTGGTTGGTTGAAAAGGACCATTAATAACAACATCCCAAACACCCTTATCAACAGATTCAAGAAAAATTTCCATTCTTATTTTCCAAAATGGATAATTTTCACCAAAAAATAAAGGAGGTTTGTTTATAGATTCCCCTTCAACAAAAGTTTGAGAAATTTTAGTCATTCTTTTTGGATCAAAATCAATTATCTTTTGATAATACAACTTTGAGGCCAATTGTTATTAAAATGTAAATGACAGAACTTTCCCAAGACGGGGGTGGATTGGGTTTTCAAAAATTTATTGAAATTCTAATCAATTATTAAAGAACTTTCTCCGATAATCAATTAAAGAAGAATTATTACAGTTTTTAGAAAACAAGAATATCAAGATAGGGAGAAGAAGAAAAGACTCACAAATTTGTACTGGTTCGATTATTCTTGAATCTACATCCAGTTTTAACCACGCAACCTTAACCTGGAGTTTTTCACTTTAAAGTAGATTACAACCTAATCTAATGATCTTGATTTACAACAACTTCTTATCAAGATGATAATACTTGAAAATGCTATACCTCACAATTTTCAAGTTAAATTGATGTAGTTAGCCTCACATACATCAAAACTTAAAACAAAATACAAAAGAAAGATATGAAACGAATTCACCTTAAATTGACAGAACAATGCACCCTATAGCCAAACAATTCTTCTTTGAATTTGATCTTCAAAGTATTTTTCCGAATTACGCTCTTTCCTTGATGCCCAAACGTTCTTTCTAATTGTTTTGATGCATCTTTGAAAGTGGTTATTGATAGAAGAAAGTTTGCAGTATTTTATAGAAAGAAACTTATTGTAATTGTCACAGATAATCGATTAACAAATTTATCTAATCGATTATGTGAGTGCAATGGTGGTTTGAAAGTAGCTAGATAATCAATGAGGTACCTATATAATCGATTTTTAATGTGTTATGTTGAAACAAAATTTTTGACAAATAATTCATTAAGTGATACATAATCGATTATTAGTGCGTCTTACGAAAACTTGATATCGATTAATCTTTTATCTAATTGATTATTAGTGATTGAGTTTTTGAAAGCAATGAGGGGGAGATTGATGGAAATGTCCCTACATTCCCAAGAGATGATTTTGATGATGATTCAAGTCAACTACATTCAAGTCAACACCATTCAAGATGAATTAAGGACAAGCTGAATTTAAGACGTTGGTGAAAATGTGAAACATTTCCCTACATGCCCAAGATATGTTTTTGTTAAAGATGATGATTCAAGCAAATACAAGATGATTCCTGAAGACTAGATAGAGTCTTAGAATACTGGATATGGAGGTACAAGTTGATGAAGTAATATAATGCATAAGCCTCCAAAACACAAGTGTGATAAAACTCATAACGTGATATTTTTCACTATCATAATCAATTATGATGCATCAGAAATGGAAAAATGATTTTCTCTCTCATAATTGATTATACTGGTAACATAATCAATTATGACAATTCAATTTTGAAAAATATATTTGTTTTGAAGAATAAATATTTTTGAATATATCCTGATTTTTATTCATAAAAATATTAATATCCAACAACCATTTTCTATTTAATTAAGTTTTGATGAAAAATAAAAAATACACAATTACAGAATTCGAAAATACAATTTACATTCAATCAATTTTGAGAAAAGAATTATGAGCAAGACAACAAAGATATTTTACACCTTTTGAGAAAACCCTCTTCTCTACTCTCTTCTATGCTTTCATTGTTAATCATACTTGTTCTTGGAGATTAGCATTCTATAGGCTTCTACAATTTGTTGTCTCCATTACCCAGGTGTGATTGTTCTTATTTTTATTACCTTCATCCTTTGTGTATTGGTGGCAAATGAGGTACTTTTCATCCCTAGTGTGATTCTAGGGAGGTGTTCATCCTTAGTGAGATTCTAAGGAGGTGTTTTCATCCTTTGATTTGTTCAAAGGAGGTTTTCATCCCTAGTGTGATTCTAGGGAGGTGTTCATCTTTAGTGGGATTCTAAGGAGGTATTTTTCATCCTTTGATTTGTTCAGAGGAGGTGTTCATCCCTAGTGGATTCTAGGGAGGTGTTCATTCTTAGTGGGTTTCTAAGGAGGTGATTGTCTTTTTAATTATTTTACTTTTTACTGGTTCTTCTGCTGAGTTGATTGTAATTTGTAAACTGAATTTGAAAGATAGTGAATTGGGAGTCACTCTTGTGTTAAGAGTTGACTGGGAACTGGATGTAGGGTTGGCTATACCCGAACCAGTATAAATCTTTGTGTGCTCTTCTCTTTCCCTTATCTCTTTCTCTTTTCCTGATTATATTATCGCTTCCGCTTTATCTGTGTACAAACAAATTATTGACTCACAAATAAATTTTTAATTTGACATCTATTTTAATTTATGCATCTATTCACCTCTTTAGATGTCATTTGTCTAACAGTTTTAACAAATTTGATTATTTTTACTTTCAAATTTTAGATTTTTTGGCTTGATACTAATTACCTATCTATCATTGACATCATCAAAAAAAGATTTTCAAATTATTTTCCCTCTTCATCATTATTTTTTTTATTTGATTTTCTAATATAAGGGTGATAAAAGATAAGAGAAATATACATAAACATTATATTTTTTTGGTAGTCATGATGATATACGTTGTAGATACATATTAATTTGTAAGTCAAAACCAACTTTACTTTTATAATTTATCTTGTTTATAGAAATAGGGTTGGAATACAAATGGTAAAAGTCACATTTTTTTTAATTAATTAAAAAAAATAATTTTTTCATTCTTAAAATATATTCCACTTTTTTTTTCATTCTTTTTTCTCCCCATCCTAAAATGTATCTCACATTCTTTCTTTCTAAGTTATTAAATTTCCCTTTATATATAACTAGTAATTACAAAGAAGAAAACTCCTTTTATATATAACCAATAAAAATGCAGAGTCTACCTTTTCTATTTTATTATTAAGTTATTGTTATTTTAAAATTTTATTTATTTATTTTTTTCACCATATTTTAGATATATTCATATTCTTTTTCCAGTTTTTAGATGTAGTTAGGTTCTTTTCCTTTTCTACTCATTATCTTCTACTTATTTTTTAATGTATAAATGATAATAATTATTTTTCTATATTATATATCTCCTTTTATAAATCATATATGATACACATTCTATTTTCTTCTCTATCCTCTTTTAAATGTATTAATGTATTAATGATAATAACCGTAAAACATATCCCTTCTTTTTCCACTCTCTTTAAATATACTCATTCTTTTTCCTTTCCACTCATCTCCCACTCGCTATCCTATTACACTTCTTTCCCCTCTTTCTCCTCTGTCTATTTATTTTTTAAATATATAAATAATATTAATTGTTTTCCTTATATATATTATCTCTATTTTTATAAATCATATATGACATTTTTTTTTCTTTGACAAAAAAATTATTTTATAGAAAAAGAATCTCATTATATATATAGTATAAATTATATTTTAAAATTTTATTTATTTATATTTCTCACCATTAGATCTATTTATATTTTTCTTACCCATTATATTAAATCACACTTGTTTTTTCTTTTTTCTTTCAACTTATTTTTTAAATATATAAATAACAATTATTATTATTATTATTATTATTATTATTATTATTATTATTATTATTATTATTATTATTATTATTATTGTTTTTCTTATATTATTTCTCACCTTTTGTAAATTATATATAGCACTTTTTTTTTCTCTATCTCTAACAATAAAAGAATGGTTATATAAGAAGGGGAATATACTGATTTATATATACTATAAATATATACATTTTATACATTCTAAGTTCTAATATACATCTTCTATTTCAATCTTGTGTAGTGTTTGCAAAATCTCTCTATAAATAAATGTTATTATCCATATTCCTTCTTTTGTTAACTGCATTTTCTTTATGTTGTTTTCACTTGAAATAATTTGTTTTAGTTCACATTGCATATTTTCTTGTAGTAAACGACGCTCTTGGTTGACTTTCGGATGACACCTTGATTTTTATTCTTAATTTAGTTAATTATTTTTTTTTCTCATTTTAAACTGGAATTTTCTATTTTCATAATTATTTTAAACTGGTCTGTTTTATTTGATACTTTGAAACTCAGGTTTTTTAGCATTCATATTCGAATCTATTATGATCTTTATCTTGCCTGGTTTCGCTTATATTTTAATATCTTCAAATTGCACCTAACAACAATATAAAAAAAACTTGAGCAAGTGCAGAGAATTTCAATTATAAATGAAATGGTATTTTTTATCAATTACATCCTTGGTTTTTTGAAAGTTATAGAAACATGTTTGTTTGCATATGGATAATAAAAGAATAAAATGTTAAATTTGTAAATATATATATATATATATATATATATATATATATATATATATATATATATTAATGAAAAAACTAAAATCATAAATATACATATAATAAGTTAAGGTTAATGGTTCCCTCACATTTTAAAAAGAGTGGCTGGATTCAATTGAATAATTGCCTTGTTCCTTCAAGATAAGTGTGCAACAATTAAACAAATAAACAATCCACATTTAAAGGGCTAAAAAACAAACAATCCAATTTTCCACTTTGTTAATCAAAGAACAAGATAAGTGTGCAACAATTAAATAAAAGTTGCTTGATATTCAACAATAAATTAAAACTTTTGAAGTTAGGATTCTCAAACATTCCCACTCCAAATCCACTGTTGAAGTAGAATTTTTTAATATGTTAGCTACCTCCAAGGACCTTGCAATCAACCTTCATGACGACATGATCAAACTAGCAGACATCAAACATAAAAAAACTTTGATATCAAAAGCACGGGCAATTGTACTTGCTAAATTCGAAAAACTTCGATTCGAACATAGCTCGAAGATAGATCTTAGATACAATTTAATCAATACTTTCTTTATACATGTTGAATTTTGAATGATTTTAAGTATTTGCCATTGAGAATTTTATTTGACCATTATAACAACTAATTATAACACGCATTGTTAGACAACACTCTCATAATTTCAAAGGACCATCCCAGTTAGGTGGCCATTTTCCATATTGTTTAGAATTTTGATCCATAGGCAATACTACTTTCCAAACTAAATCTCCCTCTTCGAAAATTTTTGAATGATTTTAAATATTTGGCATTGAGAATTTTATTTGACCATTATAACAACTAATTATAACACGCATTGTTAGACAACACTCTCATAAAGTGGCGGATCTTGACCATTGATCTTGGGGGGCCAAATAATATATTATTAATAAATAATAAAAAGAAAAAAGAATATGAAAGGTTGAAAAAATAAAATTGTAGATATATACTTAAATATATTAAATGATAATTAAGTTTGAGGGAAACAAAATCATAAATTATATGAGAGTTACAAAATTGAGGAGGGGCTGAGAGGATAAAATTGTAAATATACAAGTAAATATATTAAATGCTCAATATGTTTGGGGGGGCCAAAATCATAAATTACATGGGAGTTATAAAACTTTGGGGGGGCCACGGCCCCCCTCAGCTCCCAAGAAGATCCGCCACTGCTCATAATTTCAAAGGATCATCCCAGTTAGGTGGCCATTTTCCATATTGTTTAAAATTTTGATCCATAGGCAATACTACTTTCTAAACTAAATATCCCCCTTTGAAAATTTTTTACTTAACTCTTTTATTATAAGACTTAGCAATTTACTTTTTTTAATGCAATATTTGCTTCAAAGCATTTATTCTAACTTCATCATAAATTTTGTTCCAATAATCTTGTCTTGATAATTCATTAAGTCTTTGAATTCTAATTGACTCTATATTGATTTCAACTGGCAAAATAATATCATGTCCAAAAACTAACTTGTAAGGAGTAGTTTTGATGGAATCTTTTAGAGAAGTTTTGAAAGCCCATAACACTTGAGACAATGTATCATTCCAATTTTTGGGTTTATTTCCAATGTGTTTTATAATCAAACGTATTAAAGATTTATTAATGGTTTCAACTTGTCCATTAGTTTGAGAAAAATAAGGAGTCAATGCTAACAACATAATATTTCTCGATTTTGCATAACTAGAATTTTTCTTACTAGTAAACACTAACTCTTAAATTCCAAATCGGTATAATATGTGTTCCTCTATAAAATAAATTATATCTCTTAGATTCGAACATAGCTCTTATATTCGAAGATAGATCTTAGATTCAATTTAATCAATACTTTCCTTATACATGTTGAATTTTGAATGATTTTAAGTATTAGCAATTGAGAATTTTATTTGACCATTATAACAACTAATTTTAACACGCATTGTTAGACAACACTCTCATAATTTCAAAGGACCATCCCAGTTAGGTGGCCATTTTCCATATTTAGAATTTTGATCCATAGGTAATACTACTTTCCGAACTAAATCTCCCTCTTTGAAAATTTTTGACTTAACTCTTTTATTATAAGACTTAGCAATTTACTTTTTTAATGCAATATTTGCTTCAAAGCATTTATTCTAACTTCATCATAAATTTTGTTCCAAGAATCTTGTCTTGATAATTCATTAAGTCTTTGAATTCTAATTGACTCTATATGATTTCAACTGGCAAAATAACATCATGTCCAAAAACTAACTTGTAAGGAGTAGTTTTGATGGAATCTTTTAGAGAAGTTTTGAAAGACCATAACACTTGAGACAATGTATCATTCCAATTTTTGGGTTTATTTCCAATGTGTTTTATAATCAAACGTATTAAAGATTTATTAATGGTTTCAACTTGTCCAACTTAATATTTCTCGATTTTGCATAACTAAAATTTTTCTTACCAGGTAATCACTAACTCTAAAATTCCAAATCGGTATACTATGTGTTCCTTTATAAAATCAATTATATCTCTTAGATTCGAAGATAGATCTTAGATTCAATTTAATCAATACTTTCTTTATACATGTTGAATTTTGAATGATTTTATGTATTTGCCATTGAGAATTTTATTTGACAATTATAACAACTAATTATAACAGGCATTGTTAGACAACACTCTCATAATTTCAAAGGACCATCCCGAGTTAGGTGGCCATTTTCCATATTGTTTAGAATTTTGATCCATAGGCAATACTACTTTCCAAACTAAATCTCCCTCTTTGAAAATTTTTGACTTAACTCTTTTATTATAAGACTTAGCAATTTACTTTTTTTAATGCAATATTTGCTTCAAAGCATTTATTCTAACTTCATCATAAATTTTGTTCCAATGATCTTGTCTTGATAATTCATTAAGTCTTTGAATTCTAATTGACTCTATAATGATTTCAACTGGCAAAATAACATCATGTCCAAAAACTAACTTGTAACGAGTAGTTTTGATGGAATCTTTTAGAGAAGTTTTGAAAGCCCATAACACTTGAGACAATGTCTCATTCCAATTTTTGGGTTTATTTCCAATGTGTTTTATAATCAAACGTATTAAAGATTTATTAATGGTTTCAACTTGTCCATTAGTTTGAGCAAAATAAGGAGTCGATGCTAAAACTTAATATTTCTCGATTTTGCATAACTAGAATTTTTTTTACTAGTAAACACTAATTCTAAAATTCCAAATCGGGATACTATGTGTTCCTCTATAAAATCAATTATATCTTTTAGATTCGAACATAGCTCTTAGATTCGAAGATAGATCTTAGATTCAATTTAACAATACTTTCTTTATACATGTTGAATTTTGAATGATTTTGAGTATTTGCCATTGAGAATTTTATTTGACCATTATAACAACTAATTATAACACGCATTGTTAGACAAAACTCTCATAATTTCAAAGGACCATCCCAGTTAGGTGGCCATTTTCCATATTTTTTAGAATTTTGATCCATAGGCAATACTACTTTCCAAACTAAATCTCCCTCTTTGAAAATTTTTGACTTAACTCTTTTATTATAAGACTTAGCAATTTACTTTTTTAATGCAATATTTGCTTCAAAGCATTTATTCTAACTTCATCATAAATTTTGTTCCAATAATCTTGTCTTGATAATTCCTTAAGTCTTTGAATTCTAATTGACTCTATATTGATTTCAACTGGAAAAATAACATCATGTCCAAAAACTAACTTGTAAGGAGTAGTTTTGATGGAATCTTTTAGAGAAGTTTTGAAAGCCCATAACACTTGAGACAATGTCTCATTCCAATTTTTGGGTTTATTTCCAATGTGTTTTATAATCAAACATATTAAAGATTTATTAATGGTTTCAACTTGTCCAACTTAATATTTCTCGATTTTGCATAACTAGAATTTTTCTTACCAGTAAACACTAACTCTAAAATTCCAAATCGGTATACTATGTGTTCCTCTATAAAATCAATTATATCTCTTAGATTCGAACATAGCTCTTAGATTCGAAGATAGATCTTAGATTCAATTTAATCAATACTTTCTTTATACATGTTGAATTTTGAATGATTTTAAGTATTTGCCATTGAGAATTTTATTTGACCATTATAACAACTAATTATAACACGCATTGTTAGACAACACTCTCATAATTTCAAAGGACCATCCCAGTTAGGTGGCCATTTTCCATATTGTTTAGAATTTTGATCCATAGGCAATACTACTTTCCAAACTAAATCTCCCTCTTTGAAAATTTTTGACTTAACTCTTTTATTATAAGACTTAGCAATTTACTTATTTTAATGCAATATTTGCTTCAAAGCATTTATTCTAACTTCATCATAAATTTTTTTCCAATAATCTTGTCTTGATAATTCATTAAGTCTTTGAATTCTAATTGACTCTATATTGATTTCAACTGGCAAAATAGCATCATGTCCAAAAACTAACTTGTAAGGAGTAGTTTTGATGGAATCTTTTAGAGAAGTTTTGAAAGCCCATAACACTTGAGACAATGTCTCATTCCAATTTTTGGGTTTATTTCCAATGTGTTTTATAATCAAACGTATTAAAGATTTATTAATGGTTTCAACTTGTCCAAGTTTATTATTTCTCGATTTTGCATAACTAGAATTTTTCTTACCGAGTAAACACTAACTCTAAAATTCCAAATCGGTATACTATGTGTTCCTCTATAAAATCAATTATATCTCTTAGATTCGAACATAGCTCTTACATTCGAAGATAGATCTTAGATTCAATTTAATCAATACTTTCTTTATACATGTTGAATTTTCAATGATTTTAAGTATTTGCCATTGAGAATTTTATTTGACCATTATAACAACCAATTATAACATGCATTGTTAGACAACACTCTCATAATTTCGAAGGTCCATCCCGAGTTAGGTGGCCATTTTCCATATTGTTTAGAATTTTGATCCATAGGCAATACTACTTTCCAAACTAAATCTCCCTCTTTGAAAGTTTTTGACATAACTCTTTTATTTTAAGACTTAGCAATTTACTTTTTTAATGCAATATTTGCTTCAAAGCATTTATTCTAACTTCATCATCAATTTTGTTCCAATAATCTTGTCTTGATAATTCATTAAGTCTTTGAATTCTAGTTGACTCTATATTAATTTCAACTGGCAAAATAACATCATGTCCAAAAACTGACTTGTAAGGACTAGTTTTGATGGAATCTTTTAGAGAAGTTTTGAAAGCCCATAACACTTGAGACAATGTCTCATTCCAATTTTTGGGTTTATTTCCAAAGTGTTTTATAATCAAACGTATTAAAGATTTATTAATGGTTTCAACTTGTCCAACTTAATATTTCTCGATTTTGCATAACTAGAATTTTTCTTACCAGTAAACACTAACTCTAAAATTCCAAATCAGTATACTATGTGTTCCTCTATAAAATCAATTATATCTCTTAGATTCGAAGATAGATCTTAGATTCAATTTAATCAATACATTCTTTATACATGTTGAATTTTGAATGATTTCAAGTATTTGCCATTGAGAATTTTATTTGACCATTATAACAACTAATTATAACAGGCATTGTTAGACAACACTCTCATAATTTCAAAGGACCATCCCAGTTAGGTGGCCATTTTCGATATTGTTTAGAATTTTGATCCATAGGCAATACTACTTTACAAACTAAATCTCCCTCTTTGAAAATTTTTGACTTAACTCTTTTATTATAAGACTTAGCAATATACTTTTTTTAATGCAATATTTGCTTCAAAGCATTTATTCTAACTTCATCATAAATTTTGTTCCAATAATCTTGTCTTGATAATTCATTAAGTCTTTGAATTCTAATTGACTCTGTATTGATTTCAACTGGCAAAATAGCATCATGTCCAAAAACTAACTTGTAAGGAGTAGTTTTGATGGAATCTTTTAGAGAAGTTTTGAAAGCCCATAACACTTGAGACAATGTCTCATTCCAATTTTTGGGTTTATTTCCAATGTGTTTTATAATCAAACGTATTAAAGATTTATTAATGGTTTCAACTTGTCCAACTTAATATTTCTTGATTTTGCATAACTAGAATTTTTCTTACCAGTAAACACTAACTCTAAAATTCCAAATCCGTATACTATGTGTTCCTCTATAAAATCAATTATATCTCTTAGATTCGAACATAGCTCTTAGATTGAAAATAGATCTTAAAATCAATTTAATCAATACTTTCTTTATACATGTTTAATTTTGAATGATTTTAAGTATTTGCCATTGAGAATTTTATTTGACCATTATAACAACTAATTATAACACGCATTTTTAGACAAAACTCTCATAATTTCAAAGGACCATCCCAGTTAGGTGGCCATTTTCCATATTGTTTAGAATTTTGATCCATAGGCAATACTACTTTCCAAACTAAATCTCCCTCTTCGAAAATTTTTGACTTAACTCTTTTATTATAAGACTTAGCAATTTACTTTTTTTAATGCAATATTTGCTTCAAAGCATTTATTCTAACTTCATCATAAATTTTGTTCCAATAATCTTTTCTTGATAATTCATTAAGTCTTTGAATTCTAATTGACTCTATATTGATTTCAACAGGCAAAATAACATCATGTCCAAAAACTAACTTGTAAGGAGTAGTTTTGATGGAATCTTTTAGAGAAGTTTTGAAAGCCCATAACACTTGAGACAATGTCTCATTCCAATTTTTGGGTTTATTTCCAATGTGTTTTATAATCAAACGTATTAAAGATTTATTAATGGTTTCAACTTGTCCATTAGTTTGAGAAAAATAAGGAGTCAATGCTAACAACATAATATTTCTCGATTTTGCATAACTAGAATTTTTCTTACTAGTAAACACTAACTCTTAAATTCCAAATCGGTATAATATGTGTTCCTTTATAAAATCAATTATATCTCTTAGATTCGAACATAGCTCTTAGATTCGAAGATAGATCTTAGATTCAATTTAATCAATACTTTCCTTATACATGTTGAATTTTGAATGATTTTAAGTATTAGCAATTGAGAATTTTATTTGACCATTATAACAACTAATTTTAACACGCATTGTTAGACAACACTCTCATAATTTCAAAGGACCATCCCAGTTAGGTGGCCATTTTCCATATTTAGAATTTTGATCCATAGGTAATACTACTTTCCGAACTAAATCTCCCTCTTTGAAAATTTTTGACTTAACTCTTTTATTATAAGACTTAGCAATTTACTTTTTTTAATGCAATATTTGCTTCAAAGCATTTATTCTAACTTCATCATAAATTTTGTTCCAAGAATCTTGTCTTGATAATTCATTAAGTCTTTGAATTCTAATTGACTCTATATGATTTCAACTGGCAAAATAACATCATGTCCAAAAACTAACTTGTAAGGAGTAGTTTTGATGAATCTTTTAGAGAAGTTTTGAAAGACCATAACACTTGAGACAATGTATCATTCCAATTTTTGGGTTTATTTCCAATGTGTTTTATAATCAAACGTATTAAAGATTTATTAATGGTTTCAACTTGTCCAACTTAATATTTCTCGATTTTGCATAACTAAAATTTTTTCTTACCAGTAATCACTAACTCTAAAATTCCAAATCGGTATACTATGTGTTCCTTTATAAAATCAATTATATCTCTTAGATTCGAAGATAGATCTTAGATTCAATTTAATCAATACTTTCTTTATACATGTTGAATTTTGAATGATTTTATGTATTTGCCATTGAGAATTTTATTTGACAATTATAACAACTAATTATAACAGGCATTGTTAGACAACACTCTCATAATTTCAAAGGACCATCCCAGTTAGGTGGCCATTTTCCATATTGTTTAGAATTTTGATCCATAGGCAATACTACTTTCCAAACTAAATCTCCCTCTTTGAAAATTTTTGACTTAACTCTTTTATTATAAGACTTAGCAATTTACTTTTTTTAATGCAATATTTGCTTCAAAGCATTTATTCTAACTTCATCATAAATTTTGTTCCAATGATCTTGTCTTGATAATTCATTAAGTCTTTGAATTCTAATTGACTCTATAATGATTTCAAGCTGGCAAAATAACATCATGTCCAAAAACTAACTTGTAACGAGTAGTTTTGATGGAATCTTTTAGAGAAGTTTTGAAAGCCCATAACACTTGAGACAATGTCTCATTCCAATTTTTGGGTTTATTTCCAATGTGTTTTATAATCAAACGTATTAAAGATTTATTAATGGTTTCAACTTGTCCATTAGTTTGAGCAAAATAAGGAGTCGATGCTAAAACTTAATATTTCTCGATTTTGCATAACTAGAATTTTTTTTACTAGTAAACACTAATTCTAAAATTCCAAATCGGTATACTATGTGTTCCTCTATAAAATCAATTATATCTTTTAGATTCGAACATAGCTCTTAGATTCGAAGATAGATCTTAGATTCAATTTAACAATACTTTCTTTATACATGTTGAATTTTGAATGATTTTAAGTATTGGCCATTGAGAATTTTATTTGACCATTATAACAACTAATTATAACACGCATTGTTAGACAACACTCTCATAATTTCAAAGGACCATCCCAGTTAGGTGGCCATTTTCCATATTGTTTAGAATTTTGATCCATAGGCAATACTACTTTCCAAACTAAATCTCCCTCTTTGAAAATTTTTGACTTAACTCTTTTATTATAAGACTTAGCAATTTACTTTTTTTAATGCAATATTTGCTTCAAAGCATTTATTCTAACTTCATCATAAATTTTGTTCCAATAATCTTGTCTTGATAATTCATTAAGTCTTTGAATTCTAATTGACTCTATATTGATTTCAACTGGCAAAATAACATCATGTCCAAAAACTAACTTGTAAGGAGTAGTTTTGATGGAATCTTTTAGAGAAGTTTTGAAAGCCCATAACACTTGAGACAATGTCTCATTCCAATTTTTGGGTTTATTTCCAATGTGTTTTATAATCAAACATATTAAAGATTTATTAATGGTTTCAACTTGTCCAACTTAATATTTCTCGATTTTGCATAACTAGAATTTTTCTTACCGAGTAAACACTAACTCTAAAATTCCAAATCGGTATACTATGTGTTCCTCTATAAAATCAATTATATCTCTTAGATTCGAACATAGCTCTTAGATTCGAAGATAGATCTTAGATTCAATTTAATCAATACTCTCTTTATACATGTTGAATTTTGAATGATTTTAAGTATTTGCCATTGAGAATTTTATTTGACCATTATAACAACTAATTATAACACGCATTGTTAGACAACACTCTCATAATTTCAAAGGACCATCCCAGTTAGGTGGCCATTTTCCATATTGTTTAGAATTTTGATCCATAGGCAATACTACTTTCCAAACTAAATCTCCCTCTTTGAAAATTTTTGACTTAACTCTTTTATTATAAGACTTAGCAATTTACTTTTTTTAATGCAATATTTGCTTCAAAGCATTTATTCTAACTTCATCATAAATTTTGTTCCAATAATCTTGTCTTGATAATTCATTAAGTCTTTGAATTCTAATTGACTCTATTGATTTCAATTGGCAAAATAGCATCATGTCCAAAAACTAACTTGTAAGGAGTAGTTTTGATGGAATCTTTTAGAGAAGTTTTGAAAGCCCATAACACTTGAGACAATGTCTCATTCCAATTTTTGGGTTTATTTCCAATGTGTTTTATAATCAAACGTATTAAAGATTTATTAATGGTTTCAACTTGTCCAACTTATTATTTCTCGATTTTGCATAACTAGAATTTTTCTTACCAGTAAACACTAACTCTAAAATTCCAAATCGGTATACTATGTGTTCCTCTATAAAATCAATTATATCTCTTAGATTCGAACATAGCTCTTACATTCGAAGATAGATCTTAGATTCAATTTAATCAATACTTTCTTTATACATGTTGAATTTTCAATGATTTTAAGTATTTGCCATTGAGAATTTTATTTGACCATTATAACAACCAATTATAACATGCATTGTTAGACAACACTCTCATAATTTCGAAGGTCCATCCCAGTTAGGTGGCCATTTTCCATATTGTTTAGAATTTTGATCCATAGGCAATACTACTTTCCAAACTAAATCTCCCTCTTTGAAAGTTTTTGACATAACTCTTTTATTTTAAGACTTAGCAATTTACTTTTTTTAATGCAATATTTGCTTCAAAGCATTTATTCTAACTTCATCATCAATTTTGTTCCAATAATCTTGTCTTGATAATTCATTAAGTCTTTGAATTCTAGTTTACTCTATATTGATTTCAACTGGCAAAATAACATCATGTCCAAAAACTGACTTGTAAGGACTAGTTTTGATGGAATCTTTTAGAGAAGTTTTGAAAGCCCATAACACTTGAGACAATGTCTCATTCCAATTTTTGGGTTTATTTCCAAAGTGTTTTATAATCAAACGTATTAAAGATTTATTAATGGTTTCAACTTGTCCAACTTAATATTTCTCGATTTTGCATAACTAGAATTTTTCTTACCAGTAAACACTAACTCTAAAATTCCAAATCAGTATACTATGTGTTCCTCTATAAAATCAATTATATCTCTTAGATTCGAAAATAGCTCTTAGATTCGAAGATAGATCTTAGATTCAATTTAATCAATACATTCTTTATACATGTTGAATTTTGAATGATTTCAAGTATTTGCCATTGAGAATTTTATTTGACCATTATAACAACTAATTATAACACGCATTGTTAGACAACACTCTCATAATTTCAAAGGACCATCCCGAGTTAGGTGGCCATTTTCGATATTGTTTAGAATTTTGATCCAAAGGCAATACTACTTTACAAACTAAATCTCCCTCTTTGAAAATTTTTGACTTAACTCTTTTATTATAAGACTTAGCAATATACTTTTTTTAATGCAATATTTGCTTCAAAGCATTTATTCTAACTTCATCATAAATTTTGTTCCAATAATCTTGTCTTGATAATTCATTAAGTCTTTGAATTCTAATTGACTCTGTATTGATTTCAACTGGCAAAATAGCATCATGTCCAAAAACTAACTTGTAAGGAGTAGTTTTGATGGAATCTTTTAGAGAAGTTTTGAAAGCCCATAACACTTGAGACAATGTCTCATTCCAATTTTTGGGTTTATTTCCAATGTGTTTTATAATCAAACGTATTAAAGATTTATTAATGGTTTCAACTTGTCCAACTTAATATTTCTTGATTTTGCATGACTAGAATTTTTCTTACCAGTAAACACTAACTCTAAAATTCCAAATCCGTATACTATGTGTTCCTCTATAAAATCAATTATATCTCTTAGATTCGAACATAGCTCTTAGATTGAAAATAGATCTTAAAATCAATTTAATCAATACTTTCTTTATACATGTTTAATTTTGAATGATTTTAAGTATTTGCCATTGAGAATTTTATTTGACCATTATAACAACTAATTATAACACGCATTTTTAGACAAAACTCTCATAATTTCAAAGGACCATCCCAGTTAGGTGGCCATTTTCCATATTGTTTAGAATTTTGATCCATAGGCAATACTACTTTCCAAACTAAATCTCCCTCTTCGAAAATTTTTGACTTAACTCTTTTATTATAAGACTTAGCAATTTACTTTTTTTAATGCAATATTTGCTTCAAAGCATTTATTCTAACTTCATCATAAATTTTGTTCCAATAATCTTTTCTTGATAATTCATTAAGTCTTTGAATTCTAATTGACTCTATATTGATTTCAACTGGCAAAATAACATCATGTCCAAAAACTAACTTGTAAGGAGTAGTTTTGATGGAATCTTTTAGAGAAGTTTTGAAAGCCCATAACACTTGAGACAATGTCTCATTCCAATTTTTGGGTTTATTTCCAATGTGTTTTATAATCAAACGTATTAAAGATTTATTAATGGTTTCAACTTGTCCATTAGTTTGAGAAAAATAAGGAGTCAATGCTAACAACATAATATTTCTCGATTTTGCATAACTAGAATTTTTCTTACTAGTAAACACTATCTCTTAAATTCCAAATCGGTATAATATGTGTTCCTCTATAAAATCAATTATATCTCTTAGATTCGAACATAGCTCTTAGATTCGAAGATAGATCTTAGATTCAATTTAATCAATACTCTCCTTATACATGTTGAATTTTGAATGATTTTAAGTATTAGCAATTGAGAATTTTATTTGACCATTATAACAACTAATTTTAACACGCATTGTTAGACAACACTCTCATAATTTCAAAGGACCATCCCAGTTAGGTGGCCATTTTCCATATTTAGAATTTTGATCCATAGGTAATACTACTTTCCGAACTAAATCTCCCTCTTTGAAAATTTTTGACTTAACTCTTTTATTATAAGACTTAGCAATTTACTTTTTTTAATGCAATATTTGCTTCAAAGCATTTATTCTAACTTCATCATAAATTTTGTTCCAAGAATCTTGTCTTGATAATTCATTAAGTCTTTGAATTCTAATTGACTCTATATGATTTCAACTGGCAAAATAACATCATGTCCAAAAACTAACTTGTAAGGAGTAGTTTTGATGGAATCTTTTAGAGAAGTTTTGAAAGACCATAACACTTGAGACAATGTATCATTCCAATTTTTGGGTTTATTTCCAATGTGTTTTATAATCAAACGTATTAAAGATTTATTAATGGTTTCAACTTGTCCATTAGTTTGAGAAAAATAAGGAGTCAATGCTAACAACATAATATTTCTCGATTTTGCATAACTAGAATTTTTCTTACTAGTAAACACTATCTCTTAAATTCCAAATCGGTATAATATGTGTTCCTCTATAAAATCAATTATATCTCTTAGATTCGAACATAGCTCTTAGATTCGAAGATAGATCTTAGATTCAATTTAATCAATACTCTCCTTATACATGTTGAATTTTGAATGATTTTAAGTATTAGCAATTGAGAATTTTATTTGACCATTATAACAACTAATTTTAACACGCATTGTTAGACAACACTCTCATAATTTCAAAGGACCATCCCAGTTAGGTGGCCATTTTCCATATTTAGAATTTTGATCCATAGGTAATACTACTTTCCGAACTAAATCTCCCTCTTTGAAAATTTTTGACTTAACTCTTTTATTATAAGACTTAGCAATTTACTTTTTTTAATGCAATATTTGCTTCAAAGCATTTATTCTAACTTCATCATAAATTTTGTTCCAAGAATCTTGTCTTGATAATTCATTAAGTCTTTGAATTCTAATTGACTCTATATGATTTCAACTGGCAAAATAACATCATGTCCAAAAACTAACTTGTAAGGAGTAGTTTTGATGGAATCTTTTAGAGAAGTTTTGAAAGACCATAACACTTGAGACAATGTATCATTCCAATTTTTGGGTTTATTTCCAATGTGTTTTATAATCAAACGTATTAAAGATTTATTAATGGTTTCAACTTGTCCAACTTAATATTTCTCGATTTTGCATAACTAAAATTTTTCTTACCAGGTAATCACTAACTCTAAAATTCCAAATCGGTATACTATGTGTTCCTTTATAAAATCAATTATATCTCTTAGATTCGAAGATAGATCTTAGATTCAATTTAATCAATACTTTCTTTATACATGTTGAATTTTGAATGATTTTATGTATTTGCCATTGAGAATTTTATTTGACAATTATAACAACTAATTATAACAGGCATTGTTAGACAACACTCTCATAATTTCAAAGGACCATCCCAGTTAGGTGGCCATTTTCCATATTGTTTAGAATTTTGATCCATAGGCAATACTACTTTCCAAACTAAATCTCCCTCTTTGAAAATTTTTGACTTAACTCTTTTATTATAAGACTTAGCAATTTACTTTTTTTAATGCAATATTTGCTTCAAAGCATTTATTCTAACTTCATCATAAATTTTGTTCCAATGATCTTGTCTTGATAATTCATTAAGTCTTTGAATTCTAATTGACTCTACAATGATTTCAACTGGCAAAATAACATCATGTCCAAAAACTAACTTGTAACGAGTAGTTTTGATGGAATCTTTTAGAGAAGTTTTGAAAGCCCATAACACTTGAGACAATGTCTCATTCCAATTTTTGGGTTTATTTCCAATGTGTTTTATAATCAAACGTATTAAAGATTTATTAATGGTTTCAACTTGTCCATTAGTTTGAGCAAAATAAGGAGTCGATGCTAAAACTTAATATTTCTCGATTTTGCATAACTAGAATTTTTTTTACTAGTAAACACTAATTCTAAAATTCCAAATCGGTATACTATGTGTTCCTCTATAAAATCAATTATATCTTTTAGATTCGAACATAGCTCTTAGATTCGAAGATAGATCTTAGATTCAATTTAACAATACTTTCTTTATACATGTTGAATTTTGAATGATTTTAAGTATTGGCCATTGAGAATTTTATTTGACCATTATAACAACTAATTATAACACGCATTGTTAGACAAAACTCTCATAATTTCAAAGGACCATCCCAGTTAGGTGGCCATTTTCCATATTTTTTAGAATTTTGATCCATAGGCAATACTACTTTCCAAACTAAATCTCCCTCTTTGAAAATTTTTGACTTAACTCTTTTATTATAAGACTTAGCAATTTACTTTTTTTAATGCAATATTTGCTTCAAAGCATTTATTCTAACTTCATCATAAATTTTGTTCCAATAATCTTGTCTTGATAATTCCTTAAGTCTTTGAATTCTAATTGACTCTATATTGATTTCAACTCGGCAAAATAACATCATGTCCAAAAACTAACTTGTAAGGAGTAGTTTTGATGGAATCTTTTAGAGAAGTTTTGAAAGCCCATAACACTTGAGACAATGTCTCATTCCAATTTTTGGGTTTATTTCCAATGTGTTTTATAATCAAACATATTAAAGATTTATTAATGGTTTCAACTTGTCCAACTTAATATTTCTCGATTTTGCATAACTAGAATTTTTCTTACCAGTAAACACTAACTCTAAAATTCCAAATCGGTATACTATGTGTTCCTCTATAAAATCAATTATATCTCTTAGATTCGAACATAGCTCTTAGATTCGAAGATAGATCTTAGATTCAATTTAATCAATACTTTCTTTATACATGTTGAATTTTGAATGATTTTAAGTATTTGCCATTGAGAATTTTATTTGACCATTATAACAACTAATTATAACACGCATTGTTAGACAACACTCTCATAATTTCAAAGGACCATCCCAGTTAGGTGGCCATTTTCCATATTGTTTAGAATTTTGATCCATAGGCAATACTACTTTCGAAACTAAATCTCCCTCTTTGAAAATTTTTGACTTAACTCTTTTATTATAAGACTTAGCAATTTACTTATTTTAATGCAATATTTGCTTCAAAGCATTTATTCTAACTTCATCATAAATTTTTTTCCAATAATCTTGTCTTGATAATTCATTAAGTCTTTGAATTCTAATTGACTCTATTGATTTCAACTGGCAAAATAGCATCATGTCCAAAAACTAACTTGTAAGGAGTAGTTTTGATGGAATCTTTTAGAGAAGTTTTGAAAGCCCATAACACTTGAGACAATGTCTCATTCCAATTTTTGGGTTTATTTCCAATGTTTTTTATAATCAAACGTATTAAAGATTTATTAATGGTTTCAACTTGTCCAACTTATTATTTCTCGGTTTTGCATAACTAGAATTTTTCTTACCAGTAAACACTAACTCTAAAATTCCAAATCGGTATACTATGTGTTCCTCTATAAAATCAATTATATCTCTTAGATTCGAACATAGCTCTTAGATTCGAAGATAGATCTTAGATTCAATTTAATCAATACTTTCTTTATACATGTTGAATTTTCAATGATTTTAAGTATTTGCCATTGAGAATTTTATTTGACCATTATAACAACCAATTATAACACGCATTGTTAGACAACACTCTCATAATTTCGAAGGTCCATCCCAGTTCGGTGGCCATTTTCCATATTGTTTAGAATTTTGATCCATAGGCAATACTACTTTCCAAACTAAATCTCCCTCTTTGAAAGTTTTTGACATAACTCTTTTATTTTAAGACTTAGCAATTTACTTTTTTTAATGCAATATTTGCTTCAAAGCATTTATTCTAACTTCATCATCAATTTTGTTCCAATAATCTTGTCTTGATAATTCATTAAGTCTTTGAATTCTAGTTGACTCTATATTGATTTCAACTGGCAAAATAACATCATGTCCAAAAACTGACTTGTAAGGACTAGTTTTGATGGAATCTTTTAGAGAAGTTTTGAAAGCCCATAACACTTGAGACAATGTCTCATTCCAATTTTTGGGTTTATTTCCAAAGTGTTTTATAATCAAACGTATTAAAGATTTATTAATGGTTTCAACTTGTCCAACTTAATATTTCTCGATTTTGCATAACTAGAATTTTTCTTACCAGTAAACACTAACTCTAAAATTCCAAATCAGTATACTATGTGTTCCTCTATAAAATCAATTATATCTCTTAGATTCGAAAATAGCTCTTAGATTCGAAGATAGATCTTAGATTCAATTTAATCAATACATTCTTTATACATGTTGAATTTTGAATGATTTCAAGTATTTGCCATTGAGAATTTTATTTGACCATTATAACAACTAATTATAACACGCATTGTTAGACAACACTCTCATAATTTCAAAGGACCATCCCAGTTAGGTGGCCATTTTCGATATTGTTTAGAATTTTGATCCATAGGCAATACTACTTTACAAACTAAATCTCCCTCTTTGAAAATTTTTGACTTAACTCTTTTATTATAAGACTTAGCAATATACTTTTTTTAATGCAATATTTGCTTCAAAGCATTTATTCTAACTTCATCATAAATTTTGTTCCAATAATCTTGTCTTGATAATTCATTAAGTCTTTGAATTCTAATTGACTCTGTATTGATTTCAACTGGCAAAATAGCATCATGTCCAAAAACTAACTTGTAAGGAGTAGTTTTGATGGAATCTTTTAGAGAAGTTTTGAAAGCCCATAACACTTGAGACAATGTCTCATTCCAATTTTTGGGTTTATTTCCAATGTGTTTTATAATCAAACGTATTAAAGATTTATTAATGGTTTCAACTTGTCCAACTTAATATTTCTTGATTTTGCATAACTAGAATTTTTCTTACCGAGTAAACACTAACTCTAAAATTCCAAATCCGTATACTATGTGTTCCTCTATAAAATCAATTATATCTCTTAGATTCGAACATAGCTCTTAGATTGAAAATAGATCTTAAAATCAATTTAATCAATACTTTCTTTATACATGTTTAATTTTGAATGATTTTAAGTATTTGCCATTGAGAATTTTATTTGACCATTATAACAACTAATTATAACACGCATTTTTAGACAAAACTCTCATAATTTCAAAGGACCATCCCAGTTAGGTGGCCATTTTCCATATTGTTTAGAATTTTGATCCATAGGCAATACTACTTTCCAAACTAAATCTCCCTCTTCGAAAATTTTTGACTTAACTCTTTTATTATAAGACTTAGCAATTTACTTTTTTTAATGCAATATTTGCTTCAAAGCATTTATTCTAACTTCATCATAAATTTTGTTCCAATAATCTTTTCTTGATAATTCATTAAGTCTTTGAATTCTAATTGACTCTATATTGATTTCATTTGGAAAAATAACATCATGTCCAAAAACTAACTTGTAAGGAGTAGTTGTGGTGGAATCTTTTAGAGAAGTTTTGAAAGCCCATAACACTTGAGACAATGTCTCATTCCAACTTTTGGGTTTATTTCCAAAGTGTTTTATAATCAAACGTATTAAAGATTTATTAATGGTTTCAACTTGTCCATTAGTTATAGCAAAATAAGGAGTCGATGCTAAAACTTCATATTTCTCGATTTTGCATAACTAGAATTTTTCTTACCAGTAAACTCTAACTCTAAAATTCCAAATCGGTATACTATGTGTTCCTCTATAAAATCAATTATATCTCTTAGATTCGAACATAGCTCTTAGATTCGAAGATAGATCTTAGATTCAATTTAATCAATACTTTCTTTATACATGTTGAATTTTGAATGATTTTAAGTATTTGTCATTGAGAATTTTATTTGACCATTATAACAACTAATTATAACACGCATTGTTAGACAACACTCTCATAATTTCAAAGGACCATCCCAGTTAGGTGGCCATTTTCCATATTGTTTAGAATTTTGATCCATAGGCAATACTACTTTCGAAACTAAATCTCCCTCTTTGAAATTTTTTGACTTAACTCTTTTATTATAAGACTTAGCAATTTAATTCTTTTAATGCAATATTTGCTTCAAAGCATTTATTCTAACTTCATCATAAATTTTGTTCGAATAATCTTGTCTTGATAATTCATTAAGTCTTTGAATTCTAATTGACTCTATATTGATTTCAACTGGCAAAATAACATCATGTCCAAAAACTAATTTGTAAGGAGTAGTTTTGATAGAATCTTTTAGAGAAGTTTTGAAAGCCCATAACACTTGAGACAATGTCTCATTCCAATTTTTGGGTTTATTTCCAATGTGTTTTATAATCAAACGTATTAAAGATTTATTAATGGTTTCAACTTGTCCATTAGTTTGAGCAAAATAAGGAGTCGATGCTAAAACTTAATATTTCTCGATTTTGCATGACTTGAATTTTTCTTACCATTAAACACTAACTCTAAAATTCTAAATCGGTATACTATGTGTTCCTCTATAAAATAAATTATATCTCTTAGATTCGAACTTCGTTCTTAGATTCAAAGATAGATCCTAGATTCAATTTAATCAATACTTTCTTTATACATGTTGAATTTTGAATTATTTTAAGTATTTGCCATTGAGAATTTTATTTGACCATTATAACAACTAATTATAACACGCATTGTTAGACAAAACTCTCATAATTTCAAAGGACCATCCCAGTTAGGTGGCCATTTTCCATATTGTTTAGAATTTTGATCCATAGGCGATACTACTTTCCAAACTAAATCTCCCTCTTTGAAATTTTTTGACTTAACTCTTTTATTATAAGACTTAGCAATTTACTTTTTTTAATGCAATATTTGCTTCAAAGCATTTATTCTAACTTCATCATAAATTTTGTTCCAATAATCTTGTCTTGATAATTCATTAAGTCTTTGAATTCTAATTGACTATATATTGATTTCAACTAGCAAAATAACATCATGTCCAAAAACTAACTTGTAAGGAGTAGTTTTGATGGAATCTTTTAGAGAAGTTTTGGAAGCCCATAACACTTGAGACAATGTCTCATTCCAATTTTTGGGTTTATTTCCAATGTTTTTTATAATCAAACGTATTAAAGATTTATTAATGGTTTCAACTTGTCCATTAGTTTGAGCAAAATAAGGAGTCGATGCTAGCAACTTAATATTTCTCGATTTTGTATAACTAGAATTTTTCTTACCAGTAAACACTAACTCTAAAATTCCAAATCGGTATATTATGTGTTCCTCTATAAAATCAATTACATCTCTTAGATTCGAACATAGCTCTTAGATTCGAAGATAGATCTTAGATTCAATTTAATCAATACTTTCTTTATACATTTTGAATTTTGAATGATTTTAAGTATTTTCCATTGAGAATTTTATTTGACCATTATAACAACTAATTATAACACGCATTGTTAGACAACACTCTCATAATTTCAAAGGACCATCCCAGTTAGGTGGCCATGTTCCACATTGTTTAGAATTTTGATCCATAGGCAATACTACTTTCCAAACTAAATCTCCCTCTTTGAAAATTTTTGACTTAACTCTTTTATTATAAGACTTAGCAATTTAATTATTTTAATGCAATATTTGCTTCAAAGCATTTATTCTAACTTCATCATAAATTTTGTTCCAATAATCTTGTCTTGATAATTCATTAAGTCTTTGAATTCTAATTGACTCTATATTGATTTCAACTGGAAAAATAGCATCATGTCCAAAAACTAACTTGTAAGGAGTAGTTTTGATGGAATCTTTTAGAGAAGTTTTGAAAGCCCATAACACTTGAGACAATGTCTCATTCCAATTTTTGGGTTTATTTCCAATGTGTTTTATAATCAAACGTATTAAAGATTTATTAATGGTTTCAACTTGTCCAACTTAAGATTTCTTGCTTTTGCATAACTAGAATTTTTCTTACCAGTAAACACTAACTCTAAAATTCCAAATCGGTATACTATGTGTTCCTCTATAAAATCAATTATATCTCTTAGATTCGAACATAGCTCTTAGATTGAAAATAGATCTTAGAATCAATTTAATCAATACTTTCTTTATACATGTTGAATTTTGAATGATTTTAAGTATTTGCCATTGAGAATTTTATTTGACCATTATAACAACTATTTATAACACGCATTTTTAGACAAAACTCTCATAATTTCAAAGGACCATCCCAGTTAGGTGGCCATTTTCCATATTGTTTAGAATTTTGATCCATAGGCAATACTACTTTCCAAACTAAATCTCCCTCTTCGAAAATTTTTGACTTAACTCTTTTATTATAAGACTTAGCAATTTACTTTTTTTAATGCAATATTTGCTTCAAAGCATTTATTCTAACTTCATCATAAATTTTGTTCCAATAATCTTTTCTTGATAATTCATTAAGTCTTTGAATTCTAATTGACTCTATATTGATTTCATTTGGAAAAATAACATCATGTCCAAAAACTAACTTGTAAGGAGTAGTTTTGGTGGAATCTTTTAGAGAAGTTTTGAAAGCCCATAACACTTGAGACAATGTCTCATTCCAACTTTTGGGTTTATTTCCAAAGTGTTTTATAATCAAACGTATTAAAGATTTATTAATGGTTTCAACTTGTCCATTAGTTTGAGCAAAATAAGGAGTCGATGCTAAAACTTCATATTTCTCGATTTTGCATAACTAGAATTTTTCTTACCAGTAAACGCTAACTCTAAAATTCCAAATCGGTATACTATGTGTTCCTCTATAAAATCAATTATATCTCTTAGATTCGAACATAGCTCTTAGATTCGAAGATAGATCTTAGATTCAATTTAATCAATACTTTCTTTATACATGTTGAATTTTGAATGATTTTAAGTATTTGTCATTGAGAATTTATTTTGACCATTATAACAACTAATTATAACACGCATTGTTAGACAACACTCTCATAATTTCAAAGGACCATCCCAGTTAGGTGGCCATTTTCCATATTGTTTAGAATTTTGATCCATAGGCAATACTACTTTCGAAACTAAATCTCCCTCTTTGAAATTTTTTGACTTAACTCTTTTATTATAAGACTTAGCAATTTAATTCTTTTAATGCAATATTTGCTTCAAAGCATTTATTCTAACTTCATCATAAATTTTGTTCGAATAATCTTGTCTTGATAATTCATTAAGTCTTTGAATTCTAATTGACTCTATATTGATTTCAACTGGCAAAATAACATCATGTCCAAAAACTAATTTGTAAGGAGTAGTTTTGATGGAATCTTTTAGAGAAGTTTTGAAAGCCCATAACACTTGAGACAATGTCTCATTCCAATTTTTGGGTTTATTTCCAATGTGTTTTATAATCAAACGTATTAAAGATTTATTAATGGTTTCAACTTGTCCATTAGTTTGAGCAAAATAAGGAGTCGATGCTAACAACTTAATATTTCTCGATTTTGCATAACTAGAATTTTTCTTACCAGTAAACACTAACTCTAAAATTCCAAATCGGTATACTATGTGTTCCTCTATAAAATCAATTATATCTCTTAGATTCGAACATAGCTCTTAGATTCGAAGATAGATCTTAGATTCAATTTAATCAATACTTTCTTTATACATGTTGAATTTTGAATGATTTTAAATATTTTCCATTCAGAATTTTATTTGACCATTATAACAACTAATTATAACACGCATTGTTAGACAACACTCTCATAATTTCAAAGGACCATCCCAGTTAGGTGGCCATTTTCCACATTGTTTAGAATTTTGATCCATAGGCAATACTACTTTCCAAACTAAATCTCCCTCTTTGAAAATTTTTGACTTAACTCTTTTATTATAAGACTTAGCAATTTAATTTTTTTAATGCAATATTTGCTTCAAAGCATTTATTCTAACTTCATCATAAATTTTGTTCCAATAATCTTGTCTTGATAATTCATTAAGTCTTTGAATTCTAATTGACTCTATATTGATTTCAACTGGCAAAATAACATCATGTCCAAAAACTAACTTGTAAGGAGTAGTTTTGATGGAATCTTTTAGAGAAGTTTTGAAAGCCCATAACACTTGAGACAATGTCTCATTCCAATTTTTGGGTTTATTTCCAATGTGTTTTATAATCAAACGTATTAAAGATTTATTAATGGTTTCCACTTGTCCATTAGTTTGAGCAAAATTAAGGAGTCGATGCTAACAACTTAATATTTCTCGATTTTGTATAACTAGAATTTTTGTTACCAGTAAACACTAACTCTAAAATTCCAAATCGGTATACTATGTGTTCCTCTATAAAATCAATTACATCTCTTAGATTCGACATGGCTCTTAGATTCGAAGATACATCTTAGATTCAATTTAATCAATACTTTCTTTATTCACGTTGAATTTTGAATGATTTTAAGTATTTTCCATTGAGAATTTTATTTGACCATTATAACAACTAATTATAACACGCATTGTTAGACAACACTCTCATAATTTCAAAGGACCATCTCAGTTAGGAGGCGATTTTCCATATTGTTTAGAATTTTGATCCATAGGCAATAATACTTTCCAAACTAAATCTCCCTCTTTGAAAATTTTTGACTTAACTCTTTTATTATAAGACTTAGCAATTTACTTTTTTTAATGCAATATTTGCTTCAAAGCATTTATTCTAAATTCATCATAAATTTTGTTCCAATAATCTTGTCTTGATAATTCATTAAGTCTTTGAATTCTAATTGACTCTATATTGATTTCAACTGGCAAAATAACATCATGTCCAAAAACTAACTTGTAAGGACTAGTTTTGATGGAATCTTTTAGAGAAGTTTTGAAAGCCCATAACACTTGAGACAATGTCTCATTCCACTTTTTGCGTTTATTTCCAATGTGTTTTATAATCAAACGTATTAAAGATTTATTAATGGTTTCAACTTGTCCATTAGTTTGAGCAAAATAAGGAGTCGATGCTAACAACTTAATATTTCTCGATTTTGTATAAATAGAATTTTTCTTACCAGTAAACACTAACTCTAAAATTCCAAATCGGTATACTATGTGTTCCTCTATAAAATCAATTACATCTCTTAGATTCGAACATAGCTCTTAGATTCGAAGATAGATCTTAGATTCAATTTAATCAATACTTTCTTTATACATGTTGAATTTTGAATGATTTTAAGTATTTTCCATTCAGAATTTTATTTGACCATTATAACAACTAATTATAACACGCATTGTTAGACAACACTCTCATAATTTCAAAGGACCATCCCAGTTAGGTGGCCATTTTCCATATTGTTTAGAATTTTGATCCATAGGCAATACTACTTTCCAAACTAAATCTCCCTCTTTGAAAATTTTTGACTTAACTCTTTTATTATAAGACTTAGCAATTTACTATTTTTAATGCAATATTTGCTTCAAAGCATTTATTCTAACTTCATCATAAATTTTGTTCCAATAATCTTGTCTTGATAATTCATTAAGTCTTTGAATTCTAATTGACTCTATATTGATTTCAACTGGAAAAATAACATCATGTCCAAAAACTAACTTGTAAGGAGTAGTTTTGATGGAATCTTTTAGAGAAGTTTTGAAAGCCCATAACACTTGAGACAATGTCTCATTCCAATTTTTGGGTTTATTTCCAATGTGTTTTATAATCAAACGTATTAAAGATTTATTAATGGTTTCAACTTGTCCATTAGTTTGAGCAAAATAAGGAGTCGATGCTAACAACTTAATATTTCTCGATTTTGCATAACTAGAATTTTTCTTACCAGTAAACACTAACTCTAAAATTCCAAATCGGTATACTATGTGTTCCTCTATAAAATCAATTATATCTCTTAGATTCGAACATAGCTCTTAGATTCGAAGATAGATCTTAGATTCAATTTAATCAATACTTTCTTTAAAAAAATGTTGAATTTTGAATGATTTTAAGTATATGCCATTGAGAATTTTTTTGACCATTATAACAACTAATTATAACACGCATTGTTTGACAACACGCTCATAATTTCAAAGGACCATCCTAGTTAGGTGGCCATTTTCCATATTGTTTAGAATTTTGATCCATAGGCAATACTACTTTCCAAACTAAAGCTCCCTCTATGAAAATTTTTGACTTAACTCTTTTATTATAAGACTTAGCAATTTACTTTTTTTAATGCAATATTTGCTTCAAAGCATTTATTCTAACTTCATTATAAATTTTGTTCCAATAATCTTGTCTTGATAATTCATTAAGTCTTTGAATTCTAATTGACTTTATATTGATTTCAACTGGCAAAATAACATCATGTCTAAAAACTAACTTGTAAGGACTAGTTTTGATGGAATCTTGTAGAGAAGTTTTGAAAGCCCATAACACTTGAGACAATGTCTCATTCCAGTTTTTGGGTTTATTTCCAATGTGTTTTATAATCAAACGTATTAAAGATTTATTAATCGTTTCAACTTGTCCATTAGTTTGAGCAAAATAAGGAGTCGATGCTAACAACTTAATATTTCTCGATTTTGTATAACTGGAATTTTTCTTACCAGTAAACACTAACTCTAAAATTCCAAATCGGTATACTATGTGTTCCTCTATAAAATCAATTACATCTCTTAGATTTGAACATGGCTCTTAGATTCGAAGATAGATCTTAGGTTCAATTTGTCACCGTCGTCTAAAAAGAGGCGGTCGGAGCGACGCGATGGTTTTTTCGACCCTTTTGATTTTCGCGTTTTTTATAGGTGGTTACAACGCCTTTAGGTTGTCCGATTACCGGGCTAACCTAGGGGCGAGGTTTTCGAAAGGTGTCCTTGGGTTGTCCGATAACCGGGCTAATCCAAGGACTTATTTATTTTGGGTTCTATGGAGTCGCCACTGATGTTTTTACCGGAAACATCGGAAAAGGTTTTTAGAAGGCGTTGGTTTTCGAAAACTAACTTTGGTCATTAGAACCAGAGTTGGGTAAGGGAGTTAGTTACGTGGTAAAGGAAGTATTAGTTCCTTTACTACGCCCCTTTCGGGTTCCCTATGATAGGCCAACTTTTTATGTTAATAAATAAACCGGAAAATACTCTTTTGCCCTTTTTATTGTGCGAAATTTGATGTTACGACTACATGGCCCTAATCTATTGCATAATTTAAATTAAAGCAATAAAAGTAGAGAGGGAGAAATTAAACCTTCGAAGCAAGCTTTGTTTTTATATTTCTTTGAAAAGAGGGTGCTTTTTGGCAGCCCTTCACTCTACAAGACGTTTGAAACTCTTCTAAACGCCGAAAAATACTCTCAAAGACACTCAGAAACTCAAGAAATGCGTCGGAGGGATTCTAGAGAGAAGTTTTAGGGAGAAGGCAGAGCTAGAAGCTTGTGGTGTGTGGAAATGAGGGGGGGGAGAGCCCCTATTTATAGGTTTTCGCGCCTGTCAGTGGCGAGACCGCCGTTCTCGTCTGACAGGGTCGAGACCACCGTCTCGCCCAACGAGACTGCCGTCTCGTCCTGCGCGGATGGCGAGACCGTCGTCTCGCCAAACGAGACCGCCGTCTCGCCATTCGCAGGTGGGGAGACCGCCGTCTGGGGAAGCGAGACCGCCGTCTCGCCATTCGCAGGTGGCGAGACCGTCGTCTCGTTTGATGAGACGGCGGTCTCGCCACCTGCCTGAGGCGAGACGGCGGTCTCGATTTCGAGACGGCGGTCTCGTCCCAAAGAGGCGAGAAAACTTATTTTCGTACGGAAAATCCTTCCTATCCTAGTATGGGGGCCTAATAGTCTCTCCTAGTGGCTTTTTAGGCTTCATCCATCTTCGAATAGGAGGTCTTCTACTCTTTATTTGGAGGCTGGGCAAGATTTGGGGTCTACAGCTGCCCCCCCTTTACCTAACTAGTCAGCTGTTGGCCTGTTGTGCCAGACAGATTGACAGGAAGGTAAAAGAGTTGACCCTTTTGTTCGGTTGCCCTTCAGATGTCCTGTCTTGCGGCGGTTGATCTTCTGGGGAAAACTTTGGTGTTCGTGCACTTCCAGGATACTACTTCTGACGTAGCCGATCCCTTTGGTTAACACGTGGTAAAACCTCAGGATACTCCTTCTGACGGTAGCCGATCCTTCGGTTGATGGGTATGAACCCCCCATCAGGCTGGTAGATGCAGTCCGTTGTGTGGGACTGGATGGGTATGAACCCCCCATCAGGCTGGTGCAGTCCGTTGTGTGGGACTGGATGGGTATGAACCCCCCCCATCAGGGTGGTAGTGCGACTTACTGATCTGGCTCGAGCGCAGATCAGGCGCAACGCGTGCGCAGGTTGATAGGTATAAACCCTCTATCAGGCTGGTACAGTCCACTGCGTAGGACTGGTGGTAGTGGCGGCTTACTGTTCAAGTGGCCCATGCGCCGATGCGAAACCTTGGGATGCTCCTTTGACGCGGTAGCTGAACCCTTGGCTGACGAGTATGAACCCTCGTCTGGTTAGGTGCCTCTGGATGCCCCTTCTTGCGGTAGCTGATCCTTTGGCTATGGTGGCGACTTACTGCTCTAGCTCATGCGCCTATCAGACACTCCTTGGGGTGTGATTTCCGTTTGTCGGTAGATGCTCTTGGACCTCTTTGAATGGTCATCCGGGTTGTACCGGGGATTTTGTGTTTCATCCAGCTTTGTTGGTTGCTGGGGATTTTTGTTTTTGACTTTTGGTGGCGACTATCCGACTCTTGCTGGCTGGTCGGATTGAGTCTTGTTTTCTGTTCAACTTTGATTTGGTAGTCAAAATTTTATTGGTTGAGATCCTGCCTCTTTTCTCGCGGTTTTATCTCTTTTTTCTCGCGATTTAGGATTTTGGCTTTTCTTATTGAGCGTATGCTTTTTTCCTTTTTAAGCTTTTTTCTCGTTACGCTAGCTTTTGCAAAGGGCGGCAAAGAGATGCATGAAATAAAATTTTATTTATGGGGAAATTTTATTACAACCACTTTTTGTTCAGGCAAGTATCGTCCCTAAGGGCTATCTTCTGGAGATGATCCGCGGGCGAATTGTTGGTAGACGTGATATCGGAAGTCCGCTTGCTCTCGGACTTCGTCGCAGTATTCTTGCTGGAATGTCGTCCATTCCTGCTGCATCACCTGGTGATGCTGGTACATCTCCTCTTGCCGGGTATGGTAGGTCTCTTGCCGCACCGTCATTTGGTCGAGCTGCCGGTGCAAATCGTTCACGTTGCGGTTCATACCGGCGAAATCGTCCGTGTACGGTGGTGGTTGTTGTTGCTGCTGCTTGGAATTCGGGGCGTGGGGATATCTCGCATTGCCACCGGCCCCCGGAGATCTAGTGTGAAATCCGAGTGTAGGATGGAGGGCCAGTGGGTCCCTCTGCGGATCGGCATTCCCATGCGACCAAGATTGACTCGCCGATGGATTCGGGTCGCGGGTTGTGAGCCGGCTCTTCCCGGCCAGGGGCACCCCCATCTTTACGCTAGGGAGTGATGAGGGGAGCCACAAGAACGACCCCGCTCGATCTGTTCCCGAAGTCCTTGAGGGCTCTCGGGAAGAAGTAGCCGGGGTTGCGGCGCGCTTTTGGCTCATGCAATAAAGTACGAAGAGGTCGGGGAGGGAGACCTTGCCCTAACTCTCTTTTCTCCCATGGATGGTTCCTGCCGGCGGCTTGTGGCGGATGCGAGTGCTGGGGCAGCGCGGAGCCCCTCATCGGCGTGGGCGGCGTGGTGAATCCCGTGAGCTCGTTCCACATCTCGGCGGCGGTGAGGTTGGTGGGCCGGGAGCGGATGGCCTCCGGTATTCCTGGGTCACTTGTGTCCTCGGGCGGACGAACCCGATGGCCATGTTGAACTCGTCGAGGGTGGTGGCCTGGTAACTTCCACCCATGAAGTAGGTCACCATCTTAGTGGGCGGCGGGCCGGGGCTGTGGAGGGGACCTCGAGTAGGAGGCCGAGGCCAAGAATTCTAGTACCGCCTGTGGGTACACATGTGTGGGTGGTGGCTGCAGCGAGAAAACCCCACCGATGTCGTCGATGTGGGCCGGACGTTGTCCTCCCATCCAAATTCTGCCGGGAGGCTGAAGTCCGGCTTCGAGCATCGGGTGCCACGCATAGGTTCGGATGTTGTCAAGGCGGGCCTGGTGCTGCGGTGATAGTTGCGAAGGATCTTGGGGTGGCGGTGCTTGCAGGCTGTCGGCACCGCGGTGCTCCTTCTCTTTCTAGAAGCGCTTACGCCAAACATTTTGACTATGGGGTGCTTGGGAGAGCAAGAGTTGAGAAGGGAGGTTACGGAGGCAAGGAGAGTTGTGAGAAACCCCCAAGCGCGCCCCCTATTTATAGGATTTTTTCCAATTCGAGACCGTCATGCAGGAAGGCGAGATGGCGGTCTCGGCGTTGGGCTTAACGAGACGGCGGTCTCGTCGGCGAGACGGGCGGTCTCATTTTCGCCTGAGTCAAGACGGCGGTCTGGTGGGTCAAGACGGCGTTCTCGTCTTGGAGGGTAGCAGAGACGGCAGTGCAGGATAACCGGCGCGGTCTCGATTTACGGAAGTTTTTTTTTTTTTTTTTTTTGAAAAGAAAATAGG